>VXBQ01001157.1:48855-60420 GCA_013400175.1 Phainopepla nitens | reverse complement strand
AAATTGTAGAATACCATTCCTTTATCATGACTAGTTCTTTGAAAAAAGTAAACTTACATTAGTCATTGAAATATACAAAAACATTTTCACTTCAAAAAGTACTCTCACACTGATGGGTCATATTTTTAGTGTTATAGTAAATTTTGGTAAACTGGAGAAACAAATGACCAAAGCAGAGAGAGAATTGAGAACACAAATGTGGCCAAAGAGGCTAAAGAAGTGAATCACACATGAGTAATAAAAGCAAAGTTCTAGAATATAGTGATGCAGAAATAAGTGATGAGAGATGAGTGATGAGAAAAAAGAATAACTAGAAAATATCAAGATAAATCATAAAATAAGAAATATGAGTGATTGACTAAACTGACTTTTGAAAAAAGAAGTGAGACTTGAATTGTTGCCTAAGCAAAAAAAGAAAAAAAAAAAAAAAAAAAGAAAAAGTGACCATGGTTACCATCATTATGTGCAAATCTGGTCATAACTACATGGAGTGAAAATTTTCCCTGTTTATACATTGTGATATTTTCAGGACTAGTTGAAGTTCATGGCACAAACAGTACGTGATCAACTAGAATTTCTAGTTAAGAAAGTGTTCTAGTGATAAAACTGCAAGTGGTCCACCTGATAATCCTTAAGCAGCTTCTGCAGACACCTGTATAGTTAAAGAACTTGGCCAAAATAAATGTGTCTACCTAGAAATAATGAAAGGCAGATTATTGAAATTATGCAGAGATTCTATGAAGATTGTCTTGGTAGAAAACTTGCTATAAAGCAAAAGAACAGAAAAAAAGAAAAAACCTCAGCACAGTTAATACAATACATGTCATTATTGTGGTTCATTAAAATGATACTTACGGACATAGACATTACTGTTTTCTTAAGTATGTTGAGTATACAAAAAGTCAAGGAAAACTCCTCATAAAAAGCTGTAATTTACTGCATATCCACTCATCTTTCCACAAACTATTAAGCCATAAAGGAGATAGAATTTGCAGGAGAAAAGTTGTATTTTGTGAAAAATGTGTACCTTTTAAATCATGAATTATAAAATGCATTTAAATGAACCTGTACACTGCAAATTAATGTGTTCCATGTATTCTACAGGCAGAAGTCTGTACTGAGATTTGCTGTTCTTAGTACAGCTAAGATTTACTTTCAGGACTTCAGCATTACATTATTTCCCAGAATCACATAGTTGCTATGTTTGGGAGGTACTTCTGGAAATCATCTAGTCTGACCTCCATGCAAAAGGAGGGTGACCTAGAAGATCTGACATGGGAACACATACAGGTGGGTTTTGAATGTCTTGAGAGAAGAAAATTCCATCACCTCCCAGTGCAGCCTGTTCCAGTGCTCTGCCACTCTCAATGAAAAGAAGTTCCACCTCATGTTGTGGTGCAACTCCTGTTTTGGTTTATGGCCATTGCTCCTTATCCTGTCACTTGGCACCACTGAGAAGAGCCTGGCACCATCCTCATGACACCCAGCTTGGAGATATTTATATTCATTAATGAGAGCCCCTCTCAGTCTTGCCTAGACTAAGCAGGCCCATCTCCTGCAGTTTCTCCTCATTAGAGAGGTGGTCCAAGGCCCTTAATCAGTTTTGTGGCCTCTGTTGGACCCTCCCCAGTAGTTTCCTGGTTTTTTTCATACTGAGGAGTGCACAACTGGACTCAGCATTCCAGATGTGGCCTCATTGAGGCCAAGTAGAGGGCAGGATCACCTCCTTTGCTCTGCTGGACATACTCTTCTTGATTCACCCCAGGATAGTACTGGCCGCCCTGGCTGCAAGGGCACTGCTGGCTCATAACCAACCTGTCCTTCCCCTAAACTCACAGGTCCTTCTCAGCAGAGCTGCTCTCTAGTAGCCTGTACTGGTACTTGAGGTTATTCCTCCCCACATACAGTACCTTCCACTTGCCCTTGGTGAACCTCATTAGATTTCTCTCTGCCAGCTCTCCAGCCAACCGAGGTCCTACTAACTGGCAGTATAGCCTTTGGATGTCATCAACAAGTCCCCCAAAGCTTCTTATCACCAGCAAATTTGCTGAGGGTAGATTCTATCCCTTCATCCAGATTGTAGATAAACAAGTTGAATAAGATTGAACCCAGTACTGATTCTTCTGGAATGCCACATTGAATGGGCCTCCAACTTGATCCTACTTCACGGATCACAGTCCTCTGAGCTCTGCCCTTCAGCCAGCTCTTGATCCACCCCACTGTACATTCATCTAGCCCACATCTCCTAAGCCTATACCAATGAAGATGTTATGGGAGAGAGTTTTAAAAGACTTGCTGCAGTCAAGGTAGAAAACATCAACACCTCTCCCCTCATCACCTCGAACACCAAAGAAGGTAAGGCTCTTAGATTAGTTATGCATAATTTCCCTTGGTGAATCCGTGGTGACTACTCCTGACTTTCCCTTCTTCTACATGCTTGTGATGACCTCTGGAATGATCTGTTTCATCACTTTTCCAGAGATGGAGGTGATTTGCCAGTAGTTTACCTGGTGTCTTCCTTGTCCTTTTTGAAGAAGGTAGTAACACTGGCCTTCCTCCACTTACCAAGACCCCTCCTATTCTCCATGATTTTTCAAAGATGATGGAGGTTGGCTTAGCAGCAACATCCACTCACTCAGCCAGCATCTGTTGATGCATCCCATAAAGGCCCCATGGATTTATGGGTGTTAAGTCTGTCTAGTCCATCTTTCAATAACAAGGGGAAGGCTTCCTTCCTTTCTCTGGCCTTCTTCTCTAACCTGCAAGGTCTACAACTCTTGAGAGCAATCCTCAGCAGAGAAGCCTGAGGCAAAGAAGATATTAGGTTATTTCACGTACTCTACATGTCCCATTACCAGGACACCCTTCTGATTCAGCAAATGTCTCATGTTTTCCACATCTTCCTTTTGCTGCTAATGTACTTGTAGAAACCATTCTTGTTGTCCTTGATGTCCTTTGCCACACTCAATTCCAAGTGGACCTTAGCCTTCCTTCTCACATTGCTGCATACCCATTCCACGTGGCCTATTATTTTTTCCACATCTGTAAGTTTCTTTCTTGTGTTTGAGATTTACTAGGAGCTTCCTGCTGATCCATGCAGGTGTCTTGCCACCTCTGCCTGATCTTTTGATCCTGGAGATACACTGGTCTTGAGCTTGGAGGAACTGTTGCTTAAACACTGACTAGCTGTCTTGGACCCCCTTCTCTCCTAGACCCCTATCCCATGGGATTCCTNAGGTGATTTGCCAGTAGTTTACCTGGTGTCTTCCTTGTCCTTTTTGAAGAAGGTAGTAACACTGGCCTTCCTCCACTTACCAAGACCCCTCCTATTCTCCATGATTTTTCAAAGATGATGGAGGTTGGCTTAGCAGCAACATCCACTCACTCAGCCAGCATCTGTTGATGCATCCCATAAAGGCCCCATGGATTTATGGGTGTTAAGTCTGTCTAGTCCATCTTTCAATAACAAGGGGAAGGCTTCCTTCCTTTCTCTGGCCTTCTTCTCTAACCTGCAAGGTCTACAACTCTTGAGAGCAATCCTCAGCAGAGAAGCCTGAGGCAAAGAAGATATTAGGTTATTTCACGTACTCTACATGTCCCATTACCAGGACACCCTTCTGATTCAGCAAATGTCTCATGTTTTCCACATCTTCCTTTTGCTGCTAATGTACTTGTAGAAACCATTCTTGTTGTCCTTGATGTCCTTTGCCACACTCAATTCCAAGTGGACCTTAGCCTTCCTTCTCACATTGCTGCATACCCATTCCACGTGGCCTATTATTTTTTCCACATCTGTAAGTTTCTTTCTTGTGTTTGAGATTTACTAGGAGCTTCCTGCTGATCCATGCAGGTGTCTTGCCACCTCTGCCTGATCTTTTGATCCTGGAGATACACTGGTCTTGAGCTTGGAGGAACTGTTGCTTAAACACTGACTAGCTGTCTTGGACCCCCTTCTCTCCTAGACCCCTATCCCATGGGATTCCTTTAAGTAAATCTTTGAAGAGGTCCGTTAGTTCCCTAGAAGTCTGGAGTCCTAGTCCTTCCTACTGCTTTGCTTCCTCCATGCAGGCACCTGAATTTTGCCATCTCATGGTCACTATAGCCAAGGCTGCTCCCAGCCTTCACATCTTCAACCACTCTCTTCTGGTTTGTTAGTAAGAGGTCCAGCAACAATCCTTTCCTTGTTGGCTCCTCCACCAATTGCATGAAAAAGTTACTTCTATGATCTGCAGTAAGTTCCTGGACTGTGTATTCCAAGCCATGTTGTCCCTCCAGCAAATATCAGGGTGGTTGAAGTTCCCCAGGGTAAACAGCGCCTGTGACCATGAGGTTATTTCCAGCTGCTCATAGAAAGCCCATAAAATTCCTCCTTCCGATCCCTTCTGGTGGTCTCAATACCAGGGCACCTACAACAGTGCCTGTCCCTTAATTCTTACCCATAAAACTTTCAGATCATTCATTTTTCCCTGGGTAGAGCTCAGTGTATTCTAGTTGGTCTCTCACATAAAGAGCAACTCCATCACCTTGCATCTCTGATCTTTCTAATATGTACATAAGCCAACCTGACAATATTCCAGTCATGTGAGCTGTCTCTTAGTAATCATTATGAGATCATGGACTTGTGATCACACAGATTTGTATCATTGTTTATTGCACATGCTGTGTGCATTTGTATATAGGCACTTCAGAGAGGGTAGTCAAGCAACCAAGTGGGTGGAAGCATCAGAATTCTCAGCAGACACGCTGATTTTGGCTCTAAGTCAAGTGCCCACCATTACGGCAGAGACGTAAAACATTCAGCACTTAGCAGAGGCGTGGGCCTATGCTCAGATTGCAGCACCACTCCTGCATGCCCTTGAACTGTCATGTCACATCCTTTTGATGTGCCACATCCTGTTTGCTCACCCCGCTTGCTGTGCTTTGGCAATACCCAAAAACCATTTAAATCTCTCTTGGATGGTCCTGGCAATGCCACCTCCATGCCCAGTTGTCTCATAAGAGCTACTGGGTCCTGACAGGGGTCTGGGCTGTTGCTTAAGTGTCCCTGAACTTGGAAACCTCCCAGTCTAACAATCATGCCCAGACTTAGCCCAGTTGTTCCTGTGGTCACCTCATCAATTGATCATATTTGAACATAGTTTTTAAACATAAACAAGCACTTCAAACAGCAAATTGGTAAGGTTTCTGTGATGCTACTGTGACGGTATTTGTGTTCATATATAAACTATAAGCAGAAACAGAACTTATCAGAGAATCATAGATGGTTTGCTTTGGCAGAGATTATTAGAGGTCGTGGGAGGGCACTCCACCCAGCCCATTACTTTTCCTAGCTGTATTGCATTGGGTATGGTCTGCCTAAAAGGAATTTCATGGGAATGTAAGCATTGTTCTTTATCAGGACGTAGGTATTACTGCGAAACTAGGAGGTTCCCTAGGCTTGAATGATACATGGGGGGCAATGAATGAGGCGGTCAAGCAATATTCACTACAAGCAAGATGCCCACAGTCTGCTCATTTATAAATAAACAATATATGGCTGTAAATTCTCAATTATCAGTTCACAAGCCGGGAGCTCACAACTATGAAATCGTTGTTAAAATTATGTGGTGCTTCAGCTTGCAAATTCATGAATATTTCACATACCATACAAACAGAGCAGCAAATAGCAGCAGGGACCTCTGAGGATAGCAAATGTTCTGTAGTTTAAGTGAGTGTGGGCAAAAGCAGGAGGCCTTCACCTCTGAGCAGGAAATGAGCCTATCAGTATGAAACACCTTAATTTAAGATCTTTTCTTCATGTGCTGTCAAGGGGATCATGCTGGGTGATTTGCTGTAATGAACTCCACTTGAAAGCTCAGTAAAACGGAAATGAGAGCTGACTTGCATTGGTTACTGTGGTTTCTACAGCTTTGGTTAATCCAGGTCCAGTTTGATCAACAAGTGACTGTCTGAACAGGAAGGATAGGAAAAATTTAGAAATTGCCTGTTCAGCATGCTACATTTAAAAGGACAGCAGTTGCGTACACAGGCTTGCTGAACAAGGCCACTTTTAGAAGCATTTGTTTTCAAAACTAGCTTTGATAAAGGAAATATTTCCATGGCTAGTGTCAAATGGAAATGCAGGGACAAATTAGTCAGTTAATGCATTTTAAGAAAGTGAAACCTCTTAAATTAATTTTTGGTAC
Organism: Phainopepla nitens; assembly: GCA_013400175.1. Lineage (NCBI taxonomy): Eukaryota > Metazoa > Chordata > Aves > Passeriformes > Bombycillidae > Phainopepla > Phainopepla nitens. Next base: position 54,235 of record VXBQ01001157.1, on the reverse strand, counting down.
ACCGCCAATTGTCATTTTTAGTTCTCTGTTTCTGCATTTCTGTTTTCTATTCCCAGAAATAAAGCATTTAATGTATTCAAACAGTAGTATATTATACGTAACTGTCACGTGCACACGAGCTATTTGAATCATAGCTCAGCAAGAACAAATGAATAGTTAATGCTACTACAAGTTCCCTTTTACCTACTTTTAAAAATATTCAATAATCCTACTGTCCAGAGGCTACTTGCCAAAACAGGCAAGTGAGATACAAGTGAGATACAAGTATTATGAAAAGTACACATAAATTATATCTATGGAATCTGTGAAATATTAAATATTAAAATACTAATGCATTTGGAAGATATGAGAAATGGGAAATTATTTTTATATACCTGTTAATAATTTTTAACCTTCCTAAAAGGTTATTATTCTGTGCCTTGTAGTAAAAAAATATTTGGAATAAAATGAGTTTAAACTATAAAACCAAATTCACTTTTTTTAATGTGCAATTTCTTATTCATCTTCCAGTCGCAATTCAGTGTAACTTGACAACACCACATGTAAAAATCCCTCTGAAAACAAACCCAACTTTTCCTATAAAATTTGTGTCCCAACATTACACCAGTCAGATCTCAATATTTTATAGACCATTCTCAAAGCACTACTTTACACTTATAAATCCAGAATTTTGTTTTGAATTTTTAAGTAGTAAGTTGTATCTTTTTGACTAATATTATTTTTCTCTATTACTAACAGTCTTTTTATTATATTGATAAGAGTACCATTGACTAAAAGTCAAAGTAAAAATATAGTTAAATTAATTCTGATTTCTAAATTTGATGTTTTTTAAGAACAGAAACTGTACTAAGATCTCTATTTTGTTGATCAGACCTTCCAATAAACTGAGACTTTGAAAGGTAATATGGAAACCTATGAATCTCTCAAAGAAACTTAGGTTGTGGTAAGATAGATTTTTTCCCTGAATAATATAAATATATAAATTAAATATATGTTAACTTTAAATAAAACCTGAAAAACAATGAAAGTGCTGATGGCAACTTTTGCATCTAGCAGAATTAATTACCCTATTTTGAACACTGTATTAAGATGAAAAACAAATGTGTGTGGTCTTCTACAGTAAGTTGAATACCAGAATGGAGGAAAATGCAAGTTTGACAGTATGTGCAGGGTGCTCTTTAGCACCTCACCTTTGTCTGGGTTTACCTGGAATCAAAGCTGCTACAGAGAACTCCTCATGTCCAATTTCCTAGTGCAGGTGAGAGGACAGAAATTCTCCATGCCTGTGAATTTAAGAACCTAAACCAATTCCATAAGAATGACCACGGCAGTTTAGGTAATAGAAGCATGGATCTTCCCCAACTTGTAGAGCATCAGGCTTGTAGAAGTTGAGGTGGGTAAGAATAGCATTCATAGAATAACATACATAGAAAAGAACTGAAAAAGCAGGAAAGGACTAATTGGCTATTGAATAGAAAAAAACCTTCAGTTTATTTAAGCAAGGAAAGTTCATTGAATAGAGAACAGCAATCTGAACAAAAAGAATGAACATGTGAGGAAATTGAGAGTTTTGACACAGAGACTTTCATAATGAGGAGAGAAGCATGTTCTTTCTAGAAGAAATCCTCTGGGATCCAGTGGCTTAAAGCAAAAAATATAAGTCTCACAGGCCAAAACACTTCAATAATAACCTACCCAGAATCTCTTCTATAAAATGTAGAGAAGAAAACATCCTAAACTTCACAACAAGAAAAAATAATTTTAAAATAAAAGAACCCATCAATCAGACAAACAAGTATAGCCCCAGGAATCCGAAGGCTAAAGCAAAGTTAATTGATTTCTATCAAAATTTCTAATTTAGATATGCATTTTACAAATCTAGAAAGGAAAATTCTGCATATTTGCAAGAATGTGGCTTCTAATGGGAAATACATGGCTATTTAAATAATTCTCACTGGATGGCTGACAAATACCTAGTCATTTCTTTAATTGTAAACCCTTTAAACATATTTTAATATATGAAAAACTATTATTTTTATCAATCTGTTAAAATATTTGGTGTCTGAAAGTTCACATCAGTTTACTAAAGCCCAAATTTACATCTTTATATTCCTCAACAGCTTTTATCAAAATTAATAAATAGTGAAAAAGAGTGTCTAAAATGTCTAACTTTATTATGTGAGGAATAACCAGTCTCCTAATATTCAAAATGAGAAATTCGCCAAGAAAGATAAAACAAAGTAGAATAAAAAACAAAGAATGGAAACTCCAGTGAGAGGGATCCAAACTATAGTCCAAAATAAGATGACAAAACAAACAAACTGCTAAAAATTTTTTATACAGTGCAACCCTTTAATATCAATAAAAATAATAAGAGCAGTCTAAACAAGTAGGAAACACAAAATGATAAAAAAGTTAAGCAATAAAGTAATAAAGAATGTAGACTACTTTGAAATGAACAGGAAGCCCAAGTTGTTTCAAATATGATCTCTAAGAATACAAACTTTGAAGGACTTATATCATCAGTATCTAATATCACATTGCCACAGAGTTATGAAAATAGTTTAGCATCTCTCACATACTGATATTCATTCCAGATAATTTCACCTACATTGTCACAAGAACTTCTCAGAAACAATACTTTAGTAATAATCCCAGCTCAGTCAAGACAAAGTTCAACACACACTGTTCTGCACGGGTCACTTAACTCATTTACCCATTGCTCTTCTCACTTCCCTAGCACTTTTAATCTTGGAGAGAAATGGATACAAAGATCAGCTGAAGTAATTTTTCAGCCTATCCTTTAACATGATTTTATTTCTCTTTCTTTCATGAAAATGGAATTAGAAATTATCTTCTGTTTTCAACTGGCTGTTAATCTGTATTAATATTATTTCCTATAATGCCAAGGTTAGTGTAAAATACTTGTAAATGGAGGAGAAATAGTAGATCTGCATTCCATTTTTTTCTCAGATTGTCATACAGAAAGTGTGCATGTTGCATTAAGAAAAATGACAACTTGCTCTTTTCTATTGTCTCTTAGAAACACCTAAAAAGACAACTCTGAAAGATGTTTTCTGGACACAATTAGTTTTGAATGCGTAGACTTTCAGGTAGGTTAAACATCAATTCACCAAAGACTCAGATCTTTTGGGTAAAAGAGACAAATCTTCTCAAAAGAGTTAATCCTCACATGAAAATGTGAAAACAACACATTTTCTGCAGTACTCTATGCAGAAACCCACCAAGAAAAGCTACATAATTAAAACATACAGCTTTCATAGCCTGTGATGTGTTCTTTATATCTGTTTCTATGTTTTCTTTAAAATTACTTAGTTGTTCATTCATATGAAGGTTTCAAAATATTTTTAGAAATAATTAAATAAGGTGTTTAGCGCACAAAATATAACTACAAAGCTGTTCAACATCACCTCTCCATAGATCTCCATAGACTTGGTGATACACTCATAATTGTTTAGTTAACGTGGCAATGATGGACACTTATTTCATTATTTTTAACAAATGAAATAGGAGAATCCCTGAAGGGGAATAGTCAGTGAGAATGGAAAATCTGACCATAACTAGAAAAGCGTTTAAAATTTTCCAAAGCAAGATATTCTTGGTGCTACAATGTGTAACTGACCATTTTGCAGTTCTTGGCAGGATAAAAACTTGCCTGAAGAAAGATTGTCTTCCATGGAATTTTTTAGAAGGATATTCTGATACTACAAAAACAGGCAGGAGAAACTTTCTTAAGGAGCTGTTAAATTAGATTAATAATTTAAAAGGACAATGAAAATATTAAAAAAGGTAGCCAGAGATGCTGAAATGGTGCCATTGACCTGAACTCTATACCCTAGGCAGAGGGAAACAGAATGCTTCCACAAATGCCCTTACTAGAACATGTCAGATTTTAATATGAGAGATCATGCCTTTCTTTGTAACAAGGATTTTAAATTTTTCTATTAATTAAAGAAAGCAGCTTTCACAGATTTACAATATGAAAGAAATATTGGTTGAATATTACATCAAGAGGATGTGCCAATAAATCTAGAGCCACCACAGGTCAGGTCAGCGTGGCTTCATTCATCTGCATCATGAGTACCTCCAAGAGCAGAGAGACAAAATTCTCCTGGGCAACGTGAGTGTTGTACTAGCCTCTCAGGGAGAAAAAATTTCTGTTGGTCTGGTTTTTTCCACTCAGCCAATAGCAGAAGGTGACTAAGCTGGTTGAGTATAATTTGCGCTTGGAAGAAGCAAGTGACTTTATTTGCATGGACTGTAAAAAGCTATGTTCCATCATCTTTCCAAAGCCTGAGAAGAGAGATAACCTGCAGCTCCTCAGGTCAACATTTTGCTTTATTCACCCATGACTTTGCTTTCTGTTTTCATTAAATTCTGAGCACAAAATCCTCCAAATAAAGAAAAAATATGATTCTGATCATCATTCCAAGGAGGAAAGAAGAATATAAAATGGAGACGCAGTATTTCGGTTTCCACAAACGCATTACTGAACAGCTGTGTCTGTTCAATCCCCTGAAAACACTGAGGAAAAAGTTACAGATTTTCCCCGGACATGTTTGTATTTCCAACTGCTGTCTTGTATCTTAGAAATTAACATATCTTAAATACCAGGACATCCTATATTTAACAGTTGCTATGGCAATTGCTAATTGATATTTATTTAAAGAGCAAATAGTGTTCTAAAAATACTCCACAATTAGCTACTCAATTCTAAGGAGATCTAGAATGGCATTAGATACGTACTTTCACTTTGAAAAATTTCTGTTTTGTCATTTCTATCCTGCTTATCAAATCTTATTTGCCTTTATAACAAGGTAGCCCACCTAGCTGATCGAGGGAAGCCAGTTAGTGTTTTGGTTTCAGCAAAACCTTCTGTGCTGTGTCTCACAGTACCCTTATGGATAAAATGTGCAGCACACATCTGGACAAACACATCATGGGGTGGGTGAGCAACTGGCTCACAGGTTGGGCACAAAGGGTTACAGTGAATGGGGTGACATCAGACTGGTGACCTGTCACCAGTGGGGTTCCACAGGACTCCATCTTAGGCCTTTGCTTTTCAACATCTTCATAAATGGCTTGGACACAGGACTGGAAGGGATGCTAAGCAAGGTCACAGAAGATAAAAAACTGGGAGCAGCTGTTGACTCCCTTGAAGGCAGGGAGGCTCAGCAGAGAGACCACAACAAATCACAGGAATGGGCAGTCATCAGCCACATGAAGTTCAACAGGGGAAAGTTGAAAGCAGATTCTGCTCCTGGGATGTATGGACAGAGCGGGGAATGAGATGCTGGAAAGCAGCGCCGTGAAAAGGGACTTGAGGGTCCTGGTCAGTGGCAAGTTGAACATGAGCCAG
>VXBQ01001157.1:21518-46807 GCA_013400175.1 Phainopepla nitens | reverse complement strand
AAAATGCCCAAACAATCAAAGAATGAAAATCAAAATATATCCCATAAAATTGCCAAACAAAATTGTGTCTATCATAATAGCACGGCAACATTAGAATTTTAATTTTGTGGAATTTACTGACAAGTCAGGTAAAGAAAATGAAGTACTAATCTTCCTAAAATTTTAAGGGAGTGATTCTTTAAGAACGATCCTTTCAATACTCCAAGTGTCTTTTGATGAAAGAAAAATAATTGTAATCTTTCTTTATTTGATCAACATTTCTTCTGTTCACAGAGGAAATGTTATTACCTATTTCTATTGGTAAAAAAAAAAAAGTACTAGAATCATGGAATTTAACTTGATGCATATGTTCAAGATGCTTAGTGTAAGCAAGCTACAAGGTTGCTTACACAAAGCAGAAAATAAAAACTAGTATAAAAAGTAACTTCACTTTAGACCATATTACCTACTGATCTAATAAATATGATTTGCAACTTCCTTATCTATATAATTGAATCAAGGTATTTGATATGCTTACTGTATTTTAATGATTTACAAATGTTACATAGTATTTAGAAAAAAACCCTCAACTTTATCAAAAAAATCAAATTTTGATGTGGGGAAACATTATCAATTCTTTTCCTCCAGAGTAAAATAATACAAAGGCATTTCTCAAAGTTACTTTCAAAATAATTTCCTTGTTTTGTAAAATGCCACTAGCAAAAATAATACTGCGCTTATAACGTAACTGTGGTGACATATTTGTAAAAGAGCATGTAAGCACTCAGAAGAGGATAACAACGTCCTTAAGTGTAGTAAAAGAAGCTTTCGTGTAGAGGTACAATGAGGTACATGCAACAGTAGTGATATTACCTATTTATTTATTCTCTTCTACAGCTCAAGATTGGTAACTGTTTGGTCCCAGCCAGTTTGGAACACTAAGGGTGCATCTACACTGCCATTTTGCTTTAGTTCAAAATCCAATTTGAAAGAAAATGTCAGAAAATCTAACCACAAAAATTAACCTCAAGTTAAGTGCCCTTATAGCATGTGTGCTAAGTTTCTTAAGTGGAAAACACAGTCTCGGAGAACATCTGAAGTGCAGTAATACATGGGGCCATTCTAGCAATGTGCAAGAAAACCTTCCAAAACACATGGAGTTTGAAGGATCACAGCACAAAAAGCTTAAAAAATTAATTCACTTTTGCTGCTAACCCATAGTTTCTCTACTATTCTCCTGGGATAACATCATTAATTCAGTCTTGGTGATGACAATGCTTTGGGGAAGAGCATGGCACCGGTGGAATTCCACACAAACCACTGAGGGATTTTCACCTCTTCAGCCAGAACTCAGAAAATAATTCTCTGATTTCTTATTTATATCTAATGATATTTTCACTTTTCTATTCATGCAAGTATATGAGGATGAGTAAATGCATCATACGAAGAAACTATGAGCGCACCTTGCTTCTAGGTACGTGCTTTCTTTGAAGATGGTCAATTCTATTTAAGGATAGTTTGTAATGAAAAAGAAGTTAGGATTACCAGTCCTTTAGGGTAAATTTAAAGCACATAACTATATTATTGCATGCAAAGGTAGATCAAAATTAATAGAATTATACAAAATAGGCAAAATAAATCTGTATAGATATTAAATAGCTGCAGGGGAACCAAGGTCTTTATCTTCACTGCACTCTTTTGAAACAAACTCACAGAGCTTAAAGTGAAGTGCTCTTATCTGAGTGGATCTGGCTGTGACTCTTTAGAAGAAATTAATATATGAGGAAACTAACTTCTTGATAGAAGTCTCCTACTTCTAGATGATAACTTGTGCTAAGTAATATCTATACCTACATGTTTCAAATGTTTTAACCCCAGCCTTCTATTCTACTTTCTCTTAAGGGAAAAGAGATCCTTCAAGAACATTTCAAGTAAATACATTTTCCTCATAAAGAAGTCATGACTAGTAATAATACAGGTTTTTCAGGTTTAAATGAACATTTAAAGTACACTGAATGTAACTGATTTAAAGATTTTAATGAAATATTTCATTTAAAAGGTATATCTGATGAATAAAATCTTTAAAAGAAACATTTTGTTTCCAGTGGCATTTCATTTGGAAGTTTTCTATGGCACTCATGGAATGACACTTATGTACCTTATGATAGGTGTCTGGCAGAGAAAAATCAGATTTTTTTCACATCCTTTTGTGCTTATGTGGGAGAGTGAGAGAAATCAGTTCTTCTGTATCATCAAGACAAAATCCTTTGAATGTGAAAGACAAACATGCTGACCCATACCTGCTCCACACACCATTAAGTGAGTTAACTTCCCTGAAGACTCAAGACTGACTCCCTGCTCAGCCAAGTTAAGACCAGCTCTTATATCCACAAGCATCTGCTTTATTCTGGATGCTGAAACTCACCACTCTTCTTTTCTGAGTCAGTAAATTATTAATGACTGACACAAAATGCAAGATACCATGAAGAGAGAGTAAAAGAACACCATAACAGGATGGTCAATGACTTTGCAGACATAATTTGCTTAAAGGAACTTTCAACTTGAAGGTTTAAAATCTCCAACTAAATTAGAAAGGAGCTGCAAAGTGGGTTGTTCATCATCCACAGAATAATGATATCAATGTGATCTAATCCCCATCCCCCTGTCCACGTGTTCTTTAAATTTCTCAGATTTTAGCTTCGCTAAGATAAGACTTACTACGCTTTCTGATAAGACTAACTACACTTTATGCAGTATCCTAGGAGCCACTGCTCTCCAAACAAGATTGAAACAGGAAAATCCCATGTATACAACAAATCATTGTACAGAGAACACAGGAGGATGACTAAATGAATTAGCCACAGAAGAAGGACAAGTAGGTATGCTATGGTTTGACATATTTATTTGAAGAGAAAACAAACCACCACAGTTAAGAAGGACAGAAATCAAAATGGGCTAATGCAAAAGAGGGAATGAGTGAGCTCATCTAGCTGATAAAGCCCTCACACAGGTCAAAACTTAAAATCAAATAATTATCAAATAATAATTTTGTCAGAACAAAATGTTAAATGTGCCTACCAGCCTTCCTCACAGAAGGCAGAAAATGGATTTTGCTACTAACTTTAGCATTCTACTTGCTCCATAAAATGTGAAATACAGAGTGAAATATAAAGTGCAGCCTCAGCACTGAGAATGAACATGAACTGAGAGATAAATCTTCTAATACATCAAGCTAACAATATGAAAAAATAACCATCAGGTTTAAAGATCCCTTTGTGCTCACCAATTCTAAAGGTCTCTCATGTAAATTCAAGACTTCAGACTTCAAACTTTGCAATATGAAACAATTTTGGAGATGATAGAAGACAAAGGAATTGGTTTTTCTTCCAACCCAGCTCTAGCCCATAATGATATCATATTTCCAAGGAATCTTTGAATGTGTGTGTTGTGCAATACGTATCTGATTAATGTAGTGTGTAATTTTTTTCTCCCTAAAAGTCATCCTACCAATCATAAACAGAAGAGAAAAGAACACAGACAAATACCCTATCTCCATGTAGACTGTTTAGTACCACAGATATCCTGATTTTTATACTCATTTGCAAACAAACAGTAAGTTTACAACTTTCATGACTCTATTGGTGAGCATGCAGCACTTCTGTAGCACAAAGCCCTTATTTAACCAGCCAAGGCAATATTTCTCCCACTGAGATGAGATTATATGTGAGATTATATATGAGATTATAATTTATTTAATGACCTAAGACTACAGCAAATGAAGCACAAGTACACCTTTCCCTAATATTTCTAGACAGGAAGACACAGAGCAAAACTGGTGAGGCAAATAAACCACCCCACAAACAGGTAGAATGGATGAAAAGAGGCATTTAAATTCCGTTTCATTTAAAATTGCCAAAATTTCTGGATTTATCAGGTTTTCAGCTACATAGGTCCAGCTTGAAAAAAAATAAATAAAGCTTTCACCATGCTAGAATGACTTACTTTTGTTTTGCCATCTGCAGCCTATTACAGTCTCTCTGCTACTTACTGAAATACACCTAATAATAAAGAAAAAGAATCACCTTCCTGTTTAGCACATTTTCCATGTCACATGCATTCCTAATCCCTGTTTGTAGAGGCCACTGTGCAAAGCACTGTAGAGACACTGATGTCACTTTATAAGGATTATAGCTTTTAATCTGCTCCTAAAACAGATAGTTTTATAAAAAACCTACTAGATTTCAGGTAGGATACAGAATGGAAAATGTACATACGTCACAACGTCAGTTTTGCTTTCAACTTTCTTGATTAAAACCTCCAAACAGATACTACAGTAAAGACAGTGGCAGAAATTTGTAATGACAAAGCAGACCCAAAGAGCATTTGTTATAAAAGGCAAACTTCCACAAGCTCACTTGGTGTACAACAGTGAAAAACGAGATGGCTCACAGCAATAAGTACCTTAGAGAAAGAAAAAGTGTCAAAAATCATTCTCCCTTATAAATTAATTTCTGACATGTTTCTCATTACAAAATTAATGTTACAGTTTGTTTTTGTTTTTTAGTGTTATGAAGAATAAATTGTTTCACAATAACAGCATCACAAGTGCAGCCTCAATTAAAAACTCATAGAAAGAGCTGCCACTGGAGAGTGAGTCACTAAATAAAGATATTGTCAATTTAACATCTCTGCACTTTGTCCTTTGATCATCTCTTATATTGTAAAAACATAAAGTTTCTGGATTCAGAGTATCCCAGGAACAAAAAAGGATTGTCTGTTTTCACTATTTAAAGATTTACATAGCTGTCTTTTTGCATCTACCTAGGAACTTCCCAAAACTGCGATAAAGATGAATGAGGATGTACTACCACTGCACCTCCTCCCACTGAAAATTACTTTAGCAAGCAAGAGTAACATCCCAGACATGCTCAGGTGCTCTCTAGGCAAGGCATGCTACTTGCAGTTACTGAACAGTGGCCTGAAGAGGCTGTTCAGCTGCTCACCAGTATCTCACCAGTACAGTACACCGAAGATGTACTGTTGCAGAGAAACCCCAAGAATTGGGCTATTGAAAACTGCTATTAAGTTTTCAACCAAAATTATGCTGTGTTAAACATGTCTATGTGTTTTTCAAAAAATCTACTTTTTATGGTAATTATGGTAACTTCCTTTTTATGAAACACACTCATTGCACCCCAAGAGAATATATGAAATTCTCAGAGAAGCAGCACAGAGCAGCTACTGAGAGAAGGTACCCAGTGAAAATGAACACTGAGGTTCCTGTCTTGGAGTTCTAGTGGTATACATACAATTCAGGGAAACTGCTGTTGCAGAAAATACATTACATTAACTTAGAAACAATTTTTGTTTAAGACAGCCTGCTATATGCATTTGTATGGTGTTCTGCCATGTGGAGAAATACACAGGACAGAATTGTTCGTCACTAGGAAGCTTCGTGCCTGAACAATAATTCGAAAGTTTCACAAAGGATCTACCTTAGAGTAAGATAAACATGAATGCATCTCACTAGTATTTGCACATCCACAATGGTACACAGACTACTTACCAAAGCAAACAAAATACTGTCCAGTAGCTGGCTTCAAGATGCATATGACTTGGGATTTGCATGAGGTGGGAAAAAACACTACTGTGCAAGATACAAAGGAGACAAGTACTTGAACTAGTTATTTAATACCTGTCTAAATCCTCTCCTGTATTTCTGAATAAATTTTACCCTTTTTTTGGAACTAAATTTTGCAAAAGTCAGAAAGGACAACAACAGTTAGAGAAAAACTCACAGAATATATACTTCAATTGATGAGAAGAATTCATGAACATGTCAATTTCTCAAAATTTGCTCAAAAAATTGTCCATGTGGATTAGTGGGTTTTTTGGTGTCAATTTCATACATATATTGGTTAAAAGCACCATATTATTTAACAAAAAACCAAGAAAAATATATATGTTTCAACCAAACATTGAGTGAGGTGGCTTAGAAGGAAGTAGTATTTCACTCTGAGAGTTACCATAAATGCATCTGGATTCCAAACCAGAAGTTTCTAGAACTTCCATTCACGCAACTGTTGGAGTATGCAGAAAGCTGAGTTAATCCACAACATCCAAACCAGGAGAATCAGAACTTTAATTTATGCATTTTAAATTTAAAGTGTTGGGTTTTTTTTTATTTCCCTTAAATATCAAAAAATTTAAATTGTTTCATAGAAAGAAGTTTGAGGTAATACAGCATAACAATGACAAGTTATTCATTTGAAGGTGAGAACGTGGTGCTGAATGTGAATAACTGTTCACAGAGACCTTGTCTTCTGGATGTCCAGGTTATGTGCTTTTATAAGACCTGTCCTGTTCACAGTCAATGAAGTGTTCAGGAGTGCATCAAATAACTGAGAGAGTGGATGAAGCTTAAAAGACAAAAACTGTAACAAGAATATGGTTTTAGAGTAAGAATAAAACATGCAGAATTAGGACTTTGAAAATATAGCTCAGTCTATCCATTTTTTTTCTCTTCCCTCTCTAAGCTATATTTTATTTTATTAAGCTATATTTTATCCACACAAAATATATTGTATTATTTTGCTAATTCCTAATCCAAGGAGAGAAACTATTACGTTCTGTAACATTGAAAATACGGCCTGGCTGTGAGATTTTTATTTCATCAAATATATTTTAAATCTACATATAAAAAACATGGACTACAGTCACTGGTAATTAATTTAATATTTAACATTTGACCAGTAGCTATTAATAATAATAATGACACACCAACTAAGAAATATCTATTGTGTAGCTGTCTTTTGTTTGAAAGAAAAAGCTTTCCAGTCGGCAAAATGCTGTACTGTAAATTAAACTTTAAGATGTGTTATTCTGATGAAGTGACTTCTCAAAATCCTTTAAAATTATATTGAATTCATATTTTGAAGTTAATCTAATCTTTTATAGCACATAAAAGAAAAAAATATGTGGCTGGGATTTACTTCACTAACCCACTTATGTTAAACATATCTTTTCTGATCAAATCCTATATGTTTTACATGCATCAAAAAATAATTACAGCAACATATTAATATCGCTAAGAGACTTGATATAGGTACTCTGAGGAATAGCATTACAGCCATAACTCAGGTCTTGTTATCTCTGGGAAAAAAATAGATATTGTTACAGCAGTAAAAGTATACAGTATGTGTCTAATCAAGAGATGAATTTTAAATAAATCCCTTAAGAGGTCTCAAACATAATGAACTTAATGAAAATTAACACAGTGTGAAACTGAGCAGAAATGGAATCACAGACAGCATAAATCAGTGCTCAGGCTGGAAGTCCTTAAAAGTTTATATTATAATTTTGAAAACAATTATCTTAAGAGGTCTTAATAACAAAAAAGCAGTAAAGCTATTATAGCCATCCTCTGGAGTGCTCCACTTCACCTTGTTATTAAATTGATAAAACACAAATAATGCACTTTGGGCTGAATGACCTTCATATTTGTTAAGATGAGCTCTCTCTGTTTTAAAGCAAGGTCACCAAGCAGGATTCAATTTAGGAGTAAAGAGGTTAAGCAACTTAAACAATATGTTTCAAAATAATTTCATCAAGGTAAGGATTAATCTTAATTCTGAGTGTGCTTGTTTTAATACCAGTCCATAAATAAAGTTTAAATACGCCACTCCCCTTCCCCTTCCAGTAAGGGAGAGGAGACTCTGTTGAGATAAGCAGAGACAATGTGTTGAGATAACAATTGCCTGAAGGCGCAAAGCAATACAATAAGACACACAGAGTAACAAGAGCAATATTGATAGCAAAGGTGCACAAAACCAGAATGTATTTTAACCAGAGAAAAGATGTTCTGGGAGCAAAAAAAACCCAAGATGGTGGCCCCTTCCTACAGGTCGTGTCTGTGTTTCTTTCCTCAGACAAAGGCACCTGGCAGCTGCTCCCACACATGGCTCATGCAACCATCAGGAACGGAAGCAAGACAGCAGGGGAGTTACCATGGCTAGCATTTCCCACCCATCAGACTGAAACAATGAAAAAGCAAAAAAACAAACCCCGTGAAGGCTGGGCTATCCTAGTCAGGGCACGCCACTGCCCTGCTGGGCTCAGCTCTGTGCAGATACCTGCATTGCCATTTGTGCCACTCCACCATGCTGGAGGTTGTTCCCATGCATTGCTGGTGCCTTTTCAACTGGTCTGCTGTGCCCCCTTTGGCTCAGCTCAGCTAGGGCCAGCTGAGGTCTCCCATGCTGGGCCTGGCAAACTTGGCTGGGCTGGGGTCACCCCCACCAGTTCTCTGCCTGCCACAGTCTCTGTGCTGGTGCTGTTGGTTCAGCATCATTCTCAATTTGCACCTTCACTGCCTTCCCTGCAGCACCATATCCCACAGCCTGGTTCTGGAGAAAACAGGAGGCAAACTAGTGGTGCAGGCAGGCGACAGGGACAAAGGACCTGACTTTTTAACACCTTCCAACTGAAGAGAGAGAAACAGTGCACCATGGGGTGCTCTCATTTCCATCTGAAAACCATGCCCCCCATCAGTGCTAAAGTGGTGTAGAATAACAACATAGACACACCCGCACCGTGCTAAGTTGCATCCTCCTCTCTGCAGCCAGGACATTTTCCACTCCTTATTCTGTACCATGCACATTATGCCCAGCTCTCATACTTTCCAGATATGTACATACACTTAGAACTCTACACAAGCACAGCTATTATTTAATCTGTGACCATCCCCGTACCTGAACCTTTATTTTTTTGCAAAACCAGCCTTCAGGAGGATGTTCTCCCTTTTCTCAAAAATGTCTGCTGGAGTATTTTCAGGCAATGATAATCTTCTTTCTCCACTCTCCATAGGACCTATACACTAGCCACATAGGACTATTAAATGATGAGTGAGTCTTGCTGGTCACTCACTGTCTCTCCAGTTCAGGAGCCATCTCACTGCAGGGGTCACAGGGTCCTGGCTGGCGTGGTGTTATTGATGGGACACGGCTGAGGTAGTGGTTGGTGCCTGTTGTTCTTCGACCCTCAGCAGTCCCACAGAAGGGTCCTCTGAGAGATCAGACAAGGTATTCAGCTGTCTAACCTCCTCTGTCTCCACAGCAGCTCTCCCAAAAGTCCAACAATGACTTTTAGGTCATTGAAATACCCTCTCCTGAGGTAATCTATGCCCAGGATGCATGGGGCATCTGGGCCAGTGACAATGGGATGTTTTTGCCATTCATTCCCAGTCAGGATGAATTCAGTTTCCAGTACAGTCAGCCCTTGTGAACCCTCTGTCACCTCAGAAATAGAGAAACATTCTGCTCCTACACATCTTGATGGCATCAGGGTACAGTGTACACCTGTGTCAACTAAAGCCTTATATTCATCTCACAATCATCTAAGAGCAGAGCCGATTGGAGGTCAAGTACTCAGTACTGTTTATCTTCTCCTCAACAATGTCTGAGTTTACTTGTATCCTTTATTTACTTTTGACTAATTTCTCATTTATACTTTTACTTGCCTTTTCAAAAGTCTCTTGTTGGATGGTGCTAGTAACCCAACAAATTTCTTTTAAAGTGTTTTTCTTAATTTTCTGTTTATTTGCATATATGTCTTATTTTACTGGCAGATAGAGAACATTAAAGTAATGCTGGCCACTGGATTGATGTATGAGAATATGAACGGGATATGGTTGTTGTTGGATGCATCTTGAGCTTTTTATTTTAGCATCAGTTTCATCATATAATTGAGACAGTAGGAAGATGAGAGTAGCTTACATCCACGGCAGTAAACACAGAGCTTGGAGTCACAATGTACTTTATAAGTTTCTTGACCAATTGCAAAAAGCAAAAGCATATTGACAGTAGCTTTAACCAACCACTATAAGTACACGTACATTTGGTTAAAATAATGCTTGCTTATTTAAAATATAATGCCTGCTTGTAAGTTTTAAAATACTATGCAGAGAACTCTATTTTTAAGCTTAGAACTTCTTAATATCTTGCTAGATACACTTTTCTGCAGCCTTAAGAGTTATTCTAACTAAGCTTTAATATACAGACCATTGTTTCATATGTCCTTGCTTTCTACATCTTATGCAACTTTTCTGCTGACAAATTTTATGGCTACAGCTTAAAGTATTTAAGATTTTGAATTTTCCTTTGCAAAAAAATCATTCAGGATTTTGCCTCTAATTTCTTTATTCAGACATAATAAAAAATATGAGATTGTTGCTCGTTTGTTCCTATGCAATTTTCCTAGCTGCGCAGGTAACCTACTAGAATTATTCTATACATTAAAATGTTCTACCATAGGCTAGTAGGCAGCTCCTCCTTTGTTACACTATGTCTTCATTTAAAACAATTTTTGGCAAATGCAGTGACTACAAATTCCCATGTAAGTTCCTCAAATCCATGCAGTGCAGCACAATTCTGGGCCGTATTCAGACCTGTACGAGTCTAAAGGTACAATTCCCTTGAAGACAGTATGTTTTTATTATAAATTATTCAGCTCGCTTTTTCCCCACTCAGTGACAAATCAATGACTACCATTTCACCACTTAATTACCTTTATCATCTAAAATATTCTGCATTCTACACAAATATTTAAACAGCTCTTTTTGTTGAAGAAGCAAAATATAATATAAAAAGATTTTACTCTCCTGTGCTGTCAAATCTGGCACCTTTCTAAAAGCTCTATAATGATACATCCACTTAAAGTGAATTAGATCACCAAGAACCCAACATAATACAAGGAAAAAAAATCCAAACTATTTTGGGTTCCCTGTGCTTGTACATTTAGCTCTCCTAGTTGAGATATAATAAACCCACAGAAAATGTATTCTATGTCTCTCCTGTTCATTTTATTCCTACTACAGTTATCTCTAAAAAGTGTCCTAAATCAGTCTCAGTACACTGAAATTTATTACTGAATGTAGCACTTTAGTCCATGCATCATGGTTTTGGTTTTAAATAGTACTAGCAACAAATATCAGAGCGCTTTATATTCCTTAAAACACTAGGCACATTTCTGGTAGAAAATAAGATGCTACCTGCCCAATTAAAACAAACAAACCAACAAACAAAACAACAGAAGCACCCATTTTCTATTTCCAATAAAAAATTGACCATATTAAGTTTTCGGCTACTTTGAGGATAACGTTACCATGTGTAAATACTGATAAAGAAAGCAGTCTTTCTGAGATTCGTCTTGTTCTGGGGTTTTGGGGAGCACCATCTGTATAAAACTTGCTCTTCAAATGAAAAATAAAATCCTTCTTACCAATATCTAGAACTTAATTGAATGCCAAAGTAAAGATATATCTAGCAGGTCTGGGTTTGATTTTAGTTACTGAGCACCTCAACGTCTTCAGGGCTCTCTGCTACATCCCAATGTACCATTTTAGGGAGTAACATACTTAAACAATTTTAACTCAAACAACTATGTCCAAGAAACAACAATATATTCAGAGTGGGATTTAAATATGTTAGATTATTGTCCTGAGAGGGATGTAATCTCTGTAATGCAGGTGCAAAGTATCTTGTCCTTTATTTTACTCCAAAGTTTAAATGTTTCCTCTAGAGTTTTAACATTATTGTGGCATCAATTTCTAACAAATATAAAGTACCCTACCTTTAAAAAAAATGGATTAATATAAGGCATAATGCTAAAGTATGTGTCAAGTGTAACCTTTATAACTTTGCTTGTCAGGTTTTTCCATTAGAGACCTCATAAGCAGCCCCTGCATATCAGTCACAGTGTACCCTGACAGGTTTAACCTTCCCAAGTGGCTGAATACACCATCTTCACTGCAGCCTATTGACCAAAGCAATAAGCCATTCTGTATAGTGTATTAAAGTCATTTTCCACATGCTACCTCAGCACGACCCATTGTTCATGCTGGCTCCTGCTGACCATGAAAACCTGCACTCCACACTAAATTGCTACACTTTACACCGTTACACCAGTTAAGCAGTAAGCCCCCTACTGAATTGTTTTTTTTCTCTTCATAGTCTAAAAAGCACAGCGATTATCACAAATGCTCAAGATATGATTTTAGACTGCAAATAATAAAAAACCAACCCTGCAAATAATTTAAACACTTAAAATATATGCTGACTGTGGAAACTTTATTTTTGTTATAATTCACCAATCCTTTGTTCATAGATATCTAAGGGTGGCAGGCCATCTGTGCAAGCCTGAGCAGCCCTGGGCACTCTGTGTCAAAGGTTGCATTTCAGCCCCATGAAATTCACGCTGTCTCTGCTGAAATCAGCTTTGTTGCTAGACCCTGTGACAAATGACTCCAATCTAGGCTGAATGCCCTTGACTTGACCCTGGCCAGTGAAAACAATAGGGCAGACTCAGCCAGTGGAAAAGATGTTCTGCACTAATGAACCCAGCGGTGGCCACAGGTCAGTTAAAAAAGAGGGGATAATGTTCAATCTTTTCAGGTGCACATTTATAATGAGAGAAGCACACAATCCCTTTCAGGATGGAGTACATATAACAAAGAAAGTATTTGTACACTCATCAAGGCTAATGGACCCTGAGGGTACTATAGGAATATGTTTTTAATTTAATCTTTATTGAATGACCTTACACACTTCATTTTCTCTGCATGGCACCATGAAATGGACACACTCTCACTAAGTTCAGTGCTGAAAACAGATGAATATATAAATGACCATTGCCTGCTGGGTATGCAGATTAATTTTCTTCCCTTATTTTCACCTTTGTCCACCCTGCTGCTTGCTCCTAACACAATTTCTTATGGCAGTATTCTTCTATAAAGCCTTTCTTAGCTGCCTACAGTTTCTGTACCATTTTCAGTGTAGGATACTGAGAAGAGAAAGGGTGTCTGGTACATGTATGTTTAAAGAATTTTTCATCACATGTAGTTTGTCTTTCTGCTCAGGGAGAGGAGTCATTCCCCTGCTTCACCATGGGATTCCTCCCACAGGAGATTGTTCTTCATGAACTTCTTCAATGTGAGTCCATCCCACGGGGAACAATCCTCAACCTGCTGCAGCATGGGTCAGCCTTGCACGGGGTGCCGTCCTTGAAGGACAGGCTGCTCCTGTGTGTTGAGATCCACAGGTCTCCCACAGGGTCACAGTTTTCTCTCAGGCATCCCTCTGCTCCAGCATGGGCTGCAGGTGGATCTCTGCATGCACACAGGTCTCCATGGGCTGCAGAGGCACAGCTGCCTCACCATGGTCTTCACCATGGTCTGCAGAGGAATAGTAGCTTGGGCTCCTTGAGTACCTTCTCTCCCTCCTTCTCCACTAACCTTGGTGTCTGCAGTAGTTCCTCTCACATATTATCACCCCACAATTTTCTGGTTACAATTACATCTGCGTAATAACAATTTTTTTCTCCTTCTTAAATCTATTATCACAGAGGCGTTACCATCATTTCTAATGGGCCCAGCCTTGACCAGCAGCACATTTGTCTTTGGATCTGGGGATTGTCTCTGCTGTACACGAAGGAAGCTTTTGGCAACTTCTCACAGAAGCCACCCTTGTAGCCCCCCCATCTACCAGAGCCTGGCTATGTAAATCCAAGAAAAAATATGACTTTTTTACAGCATGTTTTAGTAAGGTGTCCTGTTCTTGCAAAGGGAAGCCTCTTATCTCTCAATGCTTCTGGTGCAGACCACAGACATATTTTAGAATTTTTAAATGAATGCCTGTGAATGCAACTACACCAGCCCCTACAGAACTTCTTCCTGTTAATAATTTTGTTGCAACACTGTTATGCTCCCTGCTATGCTCCATTGTGGTCTGGTTTGAGTTCAAACATAAATCAACTTCATGCAAACTTCTAAAATTCATTGGCAGCCACTCCTAGAACCTAAGCCTCAGTTTCACTCTATATGTTATTACCAACACATGAAGGAGGAGAAATCCCTGTCATAAACTGAAGCATGCCCTGAAAAAGTCTTCCAAAAATTTAAAACACAGTAGACAACACAAGGTGCATAGAAACTTGCAGATTATGCTGGGATTATAGTTTTATTTTTGTTTAAAAAAAGTTTAGCTGGTATTGCAAGCTGGTGAGAAAGTATACTAGATTTTCTTATGCAATTCCAAGACTCAAATCTTCCAAACAATCTTCTCTCAATACAACTCTGTATGATAATTTCTTGCATGAAAACCAACCAATGTAAAAGTCACCTGGGTTCCTGCTCAGAAAACTACACTCCCACATGCAATCAAAAGAGATTCTACTTGCAAAAGAATGGACAAATAAAGGCCAATAAAGTCTGGTTACTTACCAAAAAATAACGTCCGTATTTCCTCTTCCCTTTTTTAAAGGAAGGAGATGTCTGGAAGTCTCAATTAAAAAGATTGGTTACTTATCATTTAACAATGATGCCTAAGGATCCAGGCAAGTCCTGTTTTTTTAAGTACTCTGTGAACAGAGTGATATAAAGGGCAGTTCATACCTCAAAGGACTTACAGACTGAAGGAACAAAAAATATATATAGGAAAAAAATGCAGAAGGACAGCTACATGAAGGGACTTACTGAAAGCAACCTAATAGACTAATAAAATTAATAGAACATAAAGGTCAGCAGGACTAGGGCAGTGATCATCTGCCTGTGCCCAGCACTGGAGAACTGCACCTTGAACACTGTGTTCTGTTTTGGGCTTCTCACGGCAACAAAGTCATTGAGGTACCAGAGCAGGTCCAAAGAAG
This sequence comes from Phainopepla nitens, assembly GCA_013400175.1. NCBI lineage: Eukaryota > Metazoa > Chordata > Aves > Passeriformes > Bombycillidae > Phainopepla > Phainopepla nitens. The sequence goes on along the minus strand of VXBQ01001157.1, from coordinate 32,128 downwards.
GGGAATGGAGCTGGTCAAGGGTCTGGATCACAAGCATGGCCAGGTGCAGGTGAGGGAGCTGAGAATGTTTAACCTGGAGAACAGGAGGCTCAGAAGAGATCTTTTCACTTTCCACAGCTACCTGAAAGGAGATTGTAGCCAGGTGGAGGTCAAGCTCTTCTCCTAGGGAACAAGGGAGCATGGCCTCAGGTTGCTCTAGGGGAGGTTTAGATTGGATGTTAGGAAAAAAATTCTTCTCGGAAAGGATTGTCAAACTTCAGAACTGGCTGCCCAGGGAAGTGATGGGATTACTGTCACTGGGGGTATTTAAAAGATGCGTAGCTAGGGCACTAGGGATATAGGTTAGTGGTGGGCTGGGCAGTGTTGGGTTAATGGTCAGACCTGATGAATTTAAAGTTTTTTCATGCCATATGATTCTCTGATTCCATCTAAAATACTGGCATAGTTTAACAATGTTTTTTAGCATTTACCATTTTTATCTTTTCTTACAGCAAACCTGGTAAGACACAGGTATATCATGGTGCAGTACGAATGTCCAGCCATATTTAAGGGCTGTGTGCAGAACAATTCCATAGATTCTTCCCTTGTTTCAGCTACAGGATTGACTGATTTTGGTAACTCAGAAAATGTAGCTACATAATGCATGAAGAACAAGGAGTATCACAAATGACATCAAGCTTTTGAGACCAATGTATACAAGAAAAGAGAAAGAAGGAAAAACTTAAATGTGTAATTCCTGAGGCTATAAACCAGAGGCTGGCAGTGAAACTGAAATGCAGGAGAATTGTATACATCTGATTAGAAAGCATTTTTTTTTTCACTTGGAGTTCTCATTAATATATTTGGTTTCCCATAAAATCAGACTATGAACCTAAATAGAAATTGGATTTTGCATTTGTTTAGACACATTGTTCAAATGAGCTCTCAGTGCTCAAGCAGGAAACAAGGTCTTCACTTTTGCATAATAAACTGCGTTTATGATGGTCCCTTAAATAATCAAAAGAATTTACACAACTAAAATAAGAATTTTAACACTGAGGAAAAGGTCATTGGGGTAGAGGTAAATCCGGGTCTTGTGTGTAGAAACGGCAATTAAAGCCATGAGAACAGATGAGGTTATTGAGNGGCAGGAATATGACATTAAGCACTGTGTAAAAATATTAATTAGAGAAACTTGCAGAAAAGTGAAGACATAGAAGAAGACCTTTGACCTACTCTTAAAGCATCACCAAAATTATAGCAGTGCTCTGGAACAAGAAAGAAAGGATTTGTACATTTAAGATGCTGAAGTGCCTTAACACATGAGCATCAGAGTCGAAAAGGGGGCAATTTTGTTTGGCATGGAAATATTTTTAAAAGTTAACTCTTCAAAACAAGGTTTATTGTACAATAAATATACTTAACATTCTTTGATACAATGAGAAATTCTAAATTTCCTGTTGCTTTGCTATGCAGTTTGGTTTTATCTTCATTCACAATACACAGATTGCACTGTGCTGTGACAGCCTGAGTCAAACTTGTCTATGGCTGAGTCTCAGAAGCTCACAGTATGTTATTATTAAATTGCATGGATGAAAATGAAGCCTATTATTTCTACAGCTAAATGGTGTATTTGAATATGTGGACTCAGATTGAAATTGTGTGACTTTTACAATACAAAACAAAACCAAAGATTCATTTATTGGCCATTTCTCTATAAGTGCTTACTTAGCTGTGATTCAGTTTCATAATTTGATTTTTTTACTTTTCTGAGTAAACCGGGATGCACAGTCTATGAAGCAAGAAAAGATTCAGTCTAAGTTAAGATGTTGGTCATGGTCAGATAAGGTATGCTTGGTGCATGCATTTATTTTACAGTCCTAAGAACATAATTGATTTCTACCCATGTATATACCAAGACATAAGTAGATATAAGGATATTAGAAGGGAATATAAATCAGATATCCAATTCATAATTGGCTTTCAACAAAATTTGATCATCTCTTTCTATTTATCTCCCTTAAATTTATGATTGAACCTTCTGACCAACTAAAATATCATTCCTTTTCTCATCATGGATGGGCAGTTCCTACCACTTACTTTCAGTTCTACATGAAGTAGAGTAAAAACCAGTCATTGCTGCTGCAGGATTTTTTTTTTTTGTTCTTCATTCATGTCCAAACATTCACATTAGTGCAAGAATAATTCAAATATGGGATAACTAATCTTAAGTAGGTAACAGCATTACCAAGCTTGGAGATAGTATTGCAAATTTTGAGTCACTGAAACTTTTCAGTCCTTTTGATGATGTTTTTTTCTTTTTAAGTATCTGATTTTGTTTTGAAACATAATGATGAATTTTAATTAATATGCCTAAACTTTACATAATAACTTTACACTTCTTTGCATAATCCTTATTTTCCCCATTAAAAAAAAAAAAAACCTAAACAACAAACTAAGAAAAAAAAAAAGGAGGGAAAAAAAGCAAACTATATCTATTAAATCTTCCCAAGGTCATTGCCCTGTGTCTTTTTCTGCTCCTCAACAAAGTACTCATTTTTCTTAGCTTTCTGTCAGTGTGCCATGATATCCTTCACATCTGCCTGTGCCTTTGCTTTTATTAATAGAAAATACAGCCATAGCTTTAGTGTCATGTGTACTATAAAGACAGGATTTTCAAGAGATTTGACAACTCTCATATTTTCCGAAGTATTCTCTATGTAACACAGAAACCGTTTATTACTGCTAAGTAGTGACTGTCTCTCCAGCTTGAATAATGAAGTCCTCTAGCTCAGTATTTTCTACAAGGATGCATTTAAGGAAGAATTCCTCTGCAGTCCAGCACTAAAACAATGGGTGTCATAATAGAAATCCATGTATTATCAATCTTAGATGCCACTATAATCAATCTAATTCTTTGTGCAATGAAAATACAATATGTTATTGTGTTAAACCAAGAATTTTCTTTTTCCAAAATGTTTATAAAAAACCATAATAAAATTATTTATAGAGACCAGCTCTGCTGTGCAAGGTAGGATAAATTTAACCTTCTATGAACAGTGCTTTCAGCTGCAGGAGATTTACATTGGTTACCTGTAAAACAAATTTCCACACGATGCAGTAACATAGTTTTTGAGAATTATAGAGCACCCAAGCAAAACATTAAGACCTTTCAGTGTTTCACAGAATTTTTCCTATTAAAAAACCCAAATTTAGCACAATTTAAAAAATTACTCATCATTAACTAACACACAAAAGATTTTTATTTCTATCCAAAAAATTACACAGTTCTTGAAACAAGAGCTTTTGTTTGGTCATTTTCACAAAATTATGGAATACAAAAGATAAGAATAAGCTTTCGTACAAATAATTAAAAAATAAGTGGTGCAATTTTAACAGAAAATGCTGTAAGCAATACCCAGCATAGACACTGAATCGGAAATACACCAACCTTGCAGATATTAAAATAGTGAATTATCTTATGAGTAATCCTGCAAAATTCAATTATGCATATACTTAAGCCTTTTTTTTTTTCATCTTGGAGGATATAGAGATTTTTTTAATATGAGTTGTTAGTTAAACACGTTTGATATACTTGGTATGTTTCAGATCACTTTATTTTATTAACATAAGTAACTAATTTAGTAACATTTAGTAACGAATGCAGAATAGAAAATGAAAAATTGATCACAATCCCCTTAGCTTTTTGCTTGTATACTATTTGCACTTGTTCTCTATCTGCATTAAAGAAAACCAAAATGCACAATAGTTAGTCATAAGATGAATTCCAAGGTGAAAATTAAATTTATAAGTCTACATTGAAGTCAACTCTACTGTTTCTAGTTTTAATTATATGGGACACTGTAAAAGGAGTGCTAAAATCAAACAATAATTAAAACAGTTTTGAAACAGAAGTACTGGATGAGTCTTACTGAAACTGCATGTAAAAACATAATTTACATGCTTTTAAGTCTAAGTCTGGTGTAATTGCACAGCCTTCTCTGCTGCATGATTCATATTCAGGAGCCAGATTGTCCTTCCACTGCAACATAAATATGTTCTTCAATTATTGTCAGGCTGTAAACAGGACTGGAGGAAAAATGTACACATAGAATAGGAGAACTGAGAACAGAGGAGAGAGATGCTGGTCATTGGGGTCCTCTTGCAAGATCCGCTCCAACCAGACCATTTCTGACCACAATGTAAAGCTGCTGTTTATTCCAGGGAACAAAGATTTGTTCCATTCGCTTGTAGCTTCTATTAATCACAGAATTCTAAAGATCCATAGCAAACTTTCTGTTTCTGATGTTCTTTACACTGCTTCTTCTACATTTCTTTTTAGTCATATTCTTCCCCAACCAGACCCATTCGAGACTAGACTCTAAGCATAACTAATATTAAATATACCACAACTACATGGGAAAAACTAGCTCTCTTCTGAGTGCACCATTGCACTGTGTATGCAGAGGAGCTGCTATTCTTCCTTTCTCAGAGTCAGAAGAAGCATTCACTAATACTAAGATCAAGAAAAAAAATCCTTGACATTAGCTTATTTTTTTGATCTTTAAAGTGAACTAATCTCCCCAGTACCTCACTCAAGTGACTTGTGCTGTACAGATGTGCGAATTGACCTGTGGAACTTGAGGGATTCACCTAAGAGCATACAGTAAATATGTATCTTTATCCGAGTTAGATTTCAGGAGCCTCCTGCTTGAGCCTCTGTTCATATTTTGATGCTTTTCAGTATGAATAAATTATAGGTTTTCAAGAATAAATGCTAGTGTGAATGAATAAGTTATAGGAAGACATGATCATAGCCCAGTCCTGATTCACCCCCAAGGCTTGCTCATTTCTACATAGTATACTTTCAAGAGTCTTAGTATCTCAGAACAAATGTGGTTTTAAATGTACACTATTGAGAAGATTCAGGTTCTCCTAAGACTGTGAAGGAAAACCTGTGCAAACCATCCTTTTGCCAATAGACTCTAGAATCAATTTAATTTGAAAGCATAGGGTTTTCTTCTCTATTTTCTGTTTCTGAAGGAACTATCTCTGCACAAGATTAGACTTACAGAAACTGCATGAGCAAATCGGTTTGAAATGCGGATCAGATGGACACAAGTGCATTGGGCACCTACATTAATGAATACATACTCATTCTACAGGAAATTCAAGTTGTTAAAACAGCAGCATTTGGTGGAAGTTCTTGTCCATCTAAAGATAATCAAGTGCACTGAGATCACTGCAAAACTAAAGGCTGGAAAATAAACAAAGAAACAGTCTGCTTGCTCCCTAACATAGAAACACACAAACATTTTGTAAATAACTTCAGACTAGTTTATTTTTTTTTTCATCACAGCACAAATGTTCTAGCAAAACAGCTCCAGATTCTGCTCGCTGTTTTCCAGGTCTTTGGTGGCCTCTTGACAGACACAAGAAATATTTTCTCTTCTCAAGGAACAGATCTTTGGGTGGATATAAAAAGTTTTCTTTCTATAATGAAAGTTATCCAAATACCCCCAAACTAAAATCCATCAGGTGATGTTGTAATTTGATTTTGCAAAATATAGGTTAGAAATCTGTACTTTTCTGTCACTTTGTCAGTTCTGGAAAATTTGAATTTACATCCGTAGTTTATAATTATTTGGTCTAAAATTGCCATCTCCCCAACTCAGGCCAAGGGGGGTACAATGGGCAACTGACTGTTCAGAGAAGAGCTAAAAGAGAGACACTGACTCAGAAGTTAGTAAAATACCCAAAGCAACAACAGAAGTATCAGGCAAGAATTTACAAATTGGACTGACCATTATAATTCATAGGAAATTTTGTTGAAACTAATATACAAAGTACTTCCAATCAAAGACTCTGTGAAGTACATTTCAGGCTGCCTGATTCCTGAGGGAGGAAAAGTCACATTGAATTAATTTTAGTTATTTATCATTATTTATCATCATTTAACTATAACATAGTATCTACAATGAGATACTGTTCTTTTTTTCTGTCTTCAAAGTGATAGATTCCCAGAGCTGTAAGACCCTAAGCATTTCAGAATAGAGTGTAATGCTATTTTGTAAAGACTATTAAAAAACCCCAAATATCCCAAAAGACTGATTGAAAACTTTTGTAAAAGCACCTACCATTTCTAACCACAAATATTACCATGCAGTAGATAATATAACCAATCTGTCAGGTTCTTTCATGAGGAGGGAGATGGGCATATTCTGTTATCATAGTGGGTTAAGATGATGATGACAACATTATTAATACAAGAATTGGGAAAAAAAGCCTTTTTGTCTAAATATCATACTGTTTTCTGATGTATATATAGCAGAAACAGTATAGTAGAAATAATAAGGGGGAAAAAACCCACATAGAGTGGCTATTTAATTCTTTTCCATGCATTTTGCCAGACTAACCCTCTGTCTGGGGTCAGTGTTATATTTTGCTTTCCATATCAAAGGCTATGTTTTTAAAAAGCTTTTACCCTTTAGGACCAATACAAACTTTGCAGCATCTCCCGGTGGACATAGGTAATATCTCTGGCTTGCTCTAGTCATACCTATTCACATTCCATGTGTGATCTTTGATGGAAAACAGAAAAAAGAACATTAGCCCACAGAACTATTCTGTGCTTTTTACATTAGATTGAACAATTGTGCATCCATAGGTGATAGAGAAAAAGGACACCCTCAAGACACTTCTAATTTGAGTTTTCTCATTCCTCAAAGATTTTTTTTCATCATTATCAATATTAAGATCAGATTCTGACCATCTTAAAACTAGTTCAGTGCGGAAGAATCCCACTCTCTGCATTTCATGTCTTGTCTTCCTACTTGCCATCATTTTGTAATGCTTCAAATTTTTCTATAATATTGTAAATATTTTAAATAGAAAGTTAGATCTAGCATGTATAATTTCAGCATCTGGCCTTTATTAATAAATACTGTCAACTTTCATGTAAAATTTCATCTACAGTAAAATTTAGTCTAAGCAAAATATATATCATTGTATTATTCTAAATTAAAACAGATAGTAATTACAANGAATATCTCCATTGCCTCAAGATACATAAAAGCAGTTAATATGTCAGCGTGGCTCTTGTAAATGCTCTAGCTACAGCGCTTTTCATTACACCCTCATATGATCTAATTTTGTCACAGGCCTTGAATAACGTAGAACAGACACTGTACCTCAGATCACAATACATTGTAGTTCAGCACATAATATTTTACTAAACAGGAGGAAAGGAAAGAAGAATGCATATTAGAGGTAGTAATTGGTCAGCTGCCTGCAATGTTCACTTCCAGTGAATGACAGAAGAAATTCCTGGTATTGTATATTGTTTGTAGTCAGAGGCTGAAGAAATATCTGAATTAAAACACAGACCACAAACTCTGTAATAATTTAAATATGTGTTTAATATTACATATTATTAGTCTTACATTCTGTCTGTGTGTGAAACTAGTTGTAATGGAAGGAATTGTAACTTGGCTCAGTCAAGGTGTACTGGGTACAAAAATCCAATGAGATAAACTTGAATGTAATCAATGACATGTTTTATACCCTTGCTTATTTTAGTTTTTTCCTCTGTCAGGAGTCAATGTGATTTTGGAATACAATAACTGATTTTTAGATACAAGTAATATACTTAGTCATCTAAATGATAAACGATATTTCAGTAATCATCTTGTTGATGAACAATATCTTACTTGTTGTGAAGTTATAATTTGTGGGACCAAATCTCAGGACAAGGTTGAGATTCCCACCACCGCCCAGTCTATATTCATTGAATCCCCAAAATGCTCCCCACCTGAGCACTGCTGGTCCAAACTGGGCAACAGTCTCATCTCATCAAGAACTAGCAAGACTGGGGAAAAAAGATTCCTTCTCTTTGGCTTTTAAATTACTTACTATATCTGAGCATTCAAATGTTCCAAGGATTCTTGGTTAAGTACTGTTCTATTGTCTTCTCCATTTGCTGGAATTATATGGCAAGTGATTCAGAAGAGACAGAAGAAAGAAATATGAAACTTTATGAGGTTTCTACCTTTACCTTTTAAATCTATTTAACAGATTTAGTTTTAATTTCCCTCTTATTTGACCTTAAAAATGAAAATTAAGTATATAAGCAAAAAAACCAACGTTTTTGGCAGAAATCTTAAGGCAAATATATGCACTGGACTTGCATCCAGGAGAGTCCTTGTCTCTTGTGGTTCTCTATTCATTTTTACTAGGGCAGAGTTGGAAGGTATCTGTACATGAACAGAGGAAATGCGGAAGAAGAACCTTGAGTAGATTATTATTGCTCAAAATAATATAAAATTTGGTAAATTCATTAAATAAACATGATCATGAAATCTATATAAAATTTCTTTTAAAAATCAATATATGCATTCTAAACCCTAACAGCTGAACACACACAAAACTTATACTTACAATTTTCAGTATTTCTTTAGACTTCCAGCTTTTCCGAACAATATTTTAGTAAATCATGGCAAAAGATAGAAGCAAACTTTACATAAGAAATAAACTATTTACCTGAAAGTGTTTTAATAATAGGAAGGACTTCAGGAATCCTATGAACTGTAATGAACTAACATTATTGACTAAGTGAAAATATTTTTCCCTAAGAATAATCTCCTATTTCTTTTTTCATTGAACACTTAATGGTGAAAATGAATGTAGTTATTTCAGAGTAAGAAATAAATAGGGAACTCTGCCCCACTTTTGGAAATCAATTCTCAGCATTCCACATAATAATTTTTCTACTAAGTAGCTTTTGTTGAGGACTTGCTGCCTTGCAGACATCCCTATCACATATAAGACTGAATTTTTAGCTGCATTTTTAGAAAAAATTTGAACATATGATTGCATACATTACAATGCAAATGCCTTTTAAAATACTGGATCAGGTTCTTCAATTCAAAGAAGTAACTGCAGCTGGAGAAGTTAAAAAATAGTGATTATTTTCTTTTGAGTTACCAAATGCTTGCATAGTAACCAGCTTCCAGCTTTTAATAATATTTTATTCAACCTACGTTATTCAGGCTGAAATCCTGCATGATTTTCAATGCTTTAAGACATCTTTGAAAAGAGTTGGAAAAGATTTCATCCTTTCTCAGGCATCAGACTAATGGTGGTTTCACGAGGGGTACCACTGATATTTTCAAAATATTTTTAAGGTATTCAATAATTTGCTTTGGGAGAAAAGTTTCATGTTTAAATAAAAATTAGCCCTGAGGGAAATAGTTTTAGGAGTTATTTTCTTTAAAATTTGTCTTGATTTAAAATATCTAAGTAGTTGTTTCCATATACAAAATGCAAAGTTGCATCTCGTGATATTCCACCATTGCAAGCAGAATATATATACATAAGTGTATGCATACAGGAGGCACCAGGAACCATATAGGTCCATATAGAAACCTCTATACCATATGGAAGGCTATTCAGGACTACATCCCAATAACCCAGCTCTTGGTACTCAAATCATTAAATGAGAGACATGTTCGACATCTAATATAGAAGAGAATTGAGTACACGCATAAGCATGGTGTAGGGAAGTGTTGTCATTACTAGGATTTTATGAAAAGAGTGATAGATGCCTGGATCATTTAAGGCAGAAAACATTTATAGCTTCATTTTGTGAAGAGAATTCTTGATCTGTACATTAGCTTTATGTATGCAGACGACTGTTGGAAAACCCATGAGGGGAAAGTAACACATTTCATCTTAGTCATGTTAACTCAATACCCCCACATCCAAAGCAGGACATTAGAGCCTAGATCTGCACCCTGCAGGTGTTAACCAGGGTTAAATGTGGTCATCGTCACTGCTGCTCATGAGATTTCAGGTAACATCTCTTGACAATGCCCCATTACCTTTAGCAGAAGTCATGAGCAGAACTTGGGTTAATATTTATAGATATATCTCTGACCAGACTTCAGTTTTTACTATCTGATTTGCTGATTTTTCCTTATGTTTTATTCACTTTGCAGTGATTACTGTACAGTCTTGTAATGCTGCATTAACAGGCTGACAAATGTGCTTCCACCTGGCCTGCACAGCATAATTTTGAAAAGCTTTTCAAGCCTGGGGAGACTTCCTGAGACTAAGTATTCTCTACTACTGTCTTTTGCTTGCTGTACCAGATAACACTACTCACTAAAATATGTTTCTTCATTGCAGAAATTGCCAATACCCACTTCATAAAGTAACTTTTAACTCAGAAAAGCCCTTCACCTCTCAGGTAATTTTGAGCTTTAGATTAGGCTTCTGGATGTTGCAGGACCATACTCAAGTACTGCTACAGCACAGGAATTTTTGTATCTGTCAATCTCTAAATGGAATATAATCTATATTTGCAATATTTAAAGCATAAGAACTACATTTGGAAGGACAGAAATAAATAATAAATCACATTAAAAAGCTATATTTACATGAACATAGAGATGGTTGGTTTTCTTAGCTGCTCTTTAGTCAGCATAATTTAAACATTTACACAACCTAATCAAAGGATTCATTTAAAATATAATCCCACCCTAGGTTCATTTCCCCTGCTCGTGGAAATGCACAGGTTTATGCTGCTGCATGGCCTTTGCCCTTGTATTTGGAGTCAGATAAAGGATACCTTC
>VXBQ01001157.1:0-13417 GCA_013400175.1 Phainopepla nitens | reverse complement strand
ACCTCCAGTGAACAGGGACCACCACACTGGAAGGACTGAAGTCTTTATCTCTCTCCTGGCCATATAGAAAATTGTGACAGAAAAATCCCACTCTTCTTCACTGATGTCAAATTACATCTCATAAATGCAGTGTGAGAAATGGCCACAAAAATCTGTGAAAGAAGATCTTCAGGATGTGGGTCTAAAGCAGATTGAACCTATAGGTTCCTGTGATAACAGCATCCCACTGTTTGTCCAAACCACAGTGATATAAAGAGAATCTCTCCCTACTAGACTGACAACTGACTTATCTAAGTGGCAACAACAAACTTCTAGCATTTCTCAAGTTCATGAAACTGAGGGAAACTTTTCCACTTGATTTTCAAGTTCATATACTTGTGAATGTTGCAGTCTATGATCTCTACAATAAGTTTAAAAATCACAAAAATTATCTGTTATTTGATAATAAAATCTTCTCATAAATACAAAAGACACACGGTGGAAGCCATCTGATGAATGCAAAAAGGACCAGACTCAGTTGATGATGGCCAATATCATTGCACCCTTCATTACAACTTGGGCAAACAACACAAGTGCCTTTTTGAACAGCATAAGGTCCAGAGGACAAGAAGAAGGTGAAAGGGAGAAAAATGGCAAAAAGAGGGGACCTCTCCCTCTTCTTCCCCCTTGCTTCTTAATTTGCCACTATTTAGACCAGCTAGACTCACAAATCCAGAATTTCCCAACAAGGGCCTTGAAGACCTCTTTGGTTAACAATGTATTTTCTCATTCTGTCTAACCCTCATCCAAGGAATGAAAATTAGTATTTGTTTAAGGATGGTTGGAAGTGCTTCTCCCTCAAACTTCATTTTCTGCACTGCAAGTGAGAACTGAATGGCCACATGGCTCTTCATTCCTGTGGATGAACAGGCAGTGAGAAGCAGTCAGCATGGCTCAGTGTCATGGGACATGTCATGGCACTATGGAAGTGTTGGCATCTAATTCTTCTGTTAGTTACTCTTCAGATATGTGATGCTGTGATCATGTTGACTACTGTCAGGTTTGAGGGAGGTTAAAATTCTTTGGTAAAATTAACTGAGTTTGAGTATTTGGTATTCACTGGATTTTGTGTCTGAAAGACCAGAGCTTGACCTAAATAAGACATATCAATGATGTGCTTTCTGATACTAAAGCTGCAATAAGACTGCAGAATTTATAATGAGGAATCTCTAAGACAGATACGTTCAGGTAGCTCTTCCAGAAAACTCACTTATTACTGTTTCTGGGCACAAATAAGTCAGATAAGGTCTTGGTCAAGGCTTTACAGCTTTGGATGACAAGAAGGAGGATTATTGGAATACTGAAAACCAGACATTGCTCCAAATAAGTTTTTATACATGTTTCAAGATCAAATCACAATAATTTCTTCTGTTCTAGTTCTGCTTCTTACATTATCCTCTGTAGTGCAGTTACCACTTTGGCAATAAATCTTATACCAGGAAAATGGAGACTAGACTGAACTCCATAAAACAAGCTTTGAGCTTTTTGTATATCCTACCTGAGTGCAGATCACACTCCACTCTAATTCTTTCAAAGCTGTTGGATTTCCCTTTATAACACAGATGCAGATTTTACAAGCATTATGAAAAGAGATAAAGGTGTGAATAACTGAGAACTATGCAGATAGGCAGCAGAAACAAGTAGGCAGATTCATACCTATAATCTGAGGTGATTTCTGCACACTCATGGCAAATAAGACGTGCTTCATGGTCTTAACTGCTTAAAAAAATAAAAATGACAAAAACTTCTTTAAGTGGAACTCTTATAAATGTAGAAGATACTTCTTTCTCACTTGAAAGAGAAGAAGTAGTATTTGTATTTGAAGGTTATGAAAAATTAATTTTCACTTTAAAAAAGAGAATACAGAAAGACTATTTTGTCTTCATATGTGATCAGATATGAAAACAACACGTATTACTTAGTGATACATAACTGGGAAAAAAGGCTCCTTGAGACTTCAGAAATAACTTCAGAGTATGAGGCTGGACTTGACTTGTCTGAAATAGGACAATTTGAAACTTGTAGTGTAGTTTAAACCTCTTTTTGGCTTGACAGCACATTAACAGCCCTTTAAAAATCTACTTTAGAGTGTTAAATTAAGCTGTATGTCTGCAAGGGAAAAGTGACTCTACAGAGTCAGATACCAAGAGCACCCATTCCTTTTAGAAGGGTAATTTCTCTGTTGTGCTGTTTACACCAGTTGAGTGTCATATGTAGTTGATGGAGGAAACTACATATTTCCTCGTCTTAGCATAATAGAAGAGCTGAACTCCTCCACAGCATCCTCTGACTGACACAGGCAGGATGGCAATATAACTTGTGAAGCACAGTGCTGGGAGGAACAGCCAGTGAGGAAAAACAGTCAGGAAAGCTGCAGGATGACGTGCACAGAAGATTCAATTTTGCATTCAAACTTTGGAATGCTTGTCAAAATATAATCTGAGGTTTCTGTCTTTCTGTGATAAATTAATGCATATCAACTCTTGTAGAGAGCAGTCTATTTCTAATATAATTTTACACTAGTTAATAATGCAGACAAAGGTTACAGTGCAGTAGGCACCTAATTTCTACACTCATCTGAGTTCTGTATGATTTTATTAGTTCTAAGAGATTAACTCACCATCTTACTTTCATAGTCTTATTTTCTACAAAGTTTCAGGATGCCTGAAGTTAGAAATGTGAATAAATTCATATTTTCACATTTTTTTCCCTAGAATTATAATGAAAGTAGAATTACACTTACAAACTCTCTTTTTAATACTTGAAATAGCAAAATTCTATTTCTGAGGAAGTAATACACTGATTCTTTCCCTAAAAATACACAAGTCCATATCTGAACATTGTTTTTTAAATAATTTATGGTGGAAACATCTAGAATTTAAGGAAGACATAGACAGCTAAAGAAGAGAAGCCTTTTTAAGTCAGTGTTGATTGCGTCATAAGGTTCTTGGAGTTACTACAAGCTGTTTCTGTAGACATGAATGGCCAATGCAGAAAAATTCAGAGTAGTTTACAACAGCTTTGAATACTTGAGATCATGTCCATACCAGAAACCAAAAGAAAACATCAAAGTTATTTCATAGCTTTAGTCAGTCAAACTCCCTCTTTATATGAAACAGAGAAATCTGGTTTTATATGAATTGTGAAGCCCACCAGAGTCATTGAGACTGGAAGAATTTGACATACACCATAAACAGAATACCAAGCAATGCAACCTAAGCACATAACATCTAATCTGATGCAGGAAGACTGCCAGAGTACTTTGAGTAACAGTAGTGAAAAGAGCTGGTTGCTGTAATACTGTAGTGACAATTAAAACTTAGAAGGCACTTCAGGATAAACCCCTCTTTTAAGGTTCGGTGAGCAGCAGGGAAGACATTTGGAACTGAGAATTTTCATGCTTGTTCAAAACTGAAGACATTTATTCCAAAATTAATTATCTTCTCTTATAAAGTAGCTCTAATACTCCTGCACTGGAGAGAGTCTTGGAAACATTTAAAGTCATTAGGATGTTTGAGAAGGACAGAAGTATTTATGACAGAAAAAATTTGTGGATTTAAAAAGGGAAAAAATTGAAAGGCTTCTCAGTCTTCATAGTGAAAACCAAAACATAAGAAAGTATAAAGCTTTCATCTTCATACAAAAGTGAGCTGTGATTCACCTCATTAAGAGACTAAGCAAGAAAAAAGGGTCTAGACTCACCACACCCCTATGCTGACATCCCATTACCCAATGCAGCCAAAAAAAGCTTATAATCAGACAGCTTAAAAATCAGCCATAGAAAGAAACTGATCATGGTTTATTGGAGAAAGCAATTGTCTTGGCCTGGGAGAAGCTTCATTGTTAGAACATCAATCAGACTCATCAATTTCCGCTGCTCACAGAAATAATAGTGATACCAATTTAAAGTCCTGAGTGAAATTGAAATTTAGGGACAAATACTTAAATATTTTTTTTATAGGTAAATTAGAACACAAGACAACATAAGATTTACAGGACCAGCATGCATGACACTTATCTATTCTGCTGTGCATATGTTTCTCAATGCAATTAGAAATAACAGAAATATCATGTTTGCAACACTACATGTTAAAAGAACATTCCAAAATCTAATTTGAGACAGACAGTGATGTTTGCATTTTTTTTTCACAGCTGTCATTAATCTCCCTAACTTTAATTTTATTTTATTACACCAGATCATATTGCATGTATATATTAAAACATATACTACATATAATAACATATACTATGTTATATCACTTCTGTGAAAATTTTCTCTTCCAAAAAGACAAATTTAAGTGCATTATTTTCATTTTTCCAACCTATCTCAATAACTCCAGCTGCTTTTTAGAAAAATTGCTATGTAAATTAATTTTAATTTATTTTACATATGTGAATATAAAAAAAATTATGCATATCATCAAAGAAATGGTAAAAAAAGTTTTATACTGTCAGGAAAAAGAATAGTTCCAACATTCTCAATTATTTTGTGATTACTAGTATTTCATTTTCTTTTAAAAACCTCCCCATCATTATGTCATGATTTAAGACTTTTTATGAATTAAATATATATTTCCGGACAATTACTAGGTTCATTGCTAATCTAAGCCCATCAGCCAGCATGTCTTCTATCATATTCATTGAAGGAGCCAGATTCAGTAATGAAAGGCATTGCATGGTTGGACAGTTAGCAAACAGGGCATATTCAGCACACTAATTTAAATAGTGCCTATTCTTTTCTCACTGACGGAAGAAGGCTGAAATAGCCAGCTCACTAGATTCAAGGACAATGCTGATCTCCTCAGTTACTGAGCTGGTGAAAACTGGAGTGTCAGGAACAGTAACTATGTTTGAAATCTTTTACTGATATTTAAACAGGTGCAATATCAGAGTCTGGAAGTATTTTACAAGCATTTATGAATTACACAACATTTAGGAGTTTCTCTACTTTTTCCATTTGCTTTGATGTCAAATAAAGGGAAAAATAATCAAAATATCTCAATGATAGAAGATATATACAGAGGAATTAACTTGTTCAAGGTCCTACACAAGTCATTTCAATAGTTTCCAAGACTTTTCTCCAAATCATGCAATAATCAGTCTTTTCTTGGAATAAAAAAAAAAAAGTAATTTTTTGCTGGTAATTGGTGGGATGAATACAAGTTATACAAGAGGCAACCACTGCTGACTTAAGGAATTGCATATAGATTAATTTTATGTTATGCCTCAGTTACTCCACAAATTAGAAAATAACATAGACATCATTTTACAAGGAAAAGAATGTGTTCAGACTAATTATAAGCTACATTATAGAAGTCCTCCTGTTGGACAAGTTTGTCTAATTCAGACTAGACTTGAAGCCAACAGTTACCAATACTTTTGCAACCTCTTTCTGAACAAAAGACATTTAAGGATAGACCCTGCCCTAAAAACATTCTCTTCTTCAAATTACTCCTCACTTGTGATGTAGCTGATTAAGTCATTAATTAGTGGACATTTTCTGTCTTTAAATTCTCTAATATTGGTTTGGGGTTTTTTTCCAATCCTTTCAAGCAAACACTCAGAATAGAGCAAAATATATATTTCTTCCTTTTCATCTCAGGGGGACAGAATAGTAATTCCTTATTTAGACAGCTTTTATTATTTTTCCCCTTCAGAAATAAATAATATGAAATGAGGATTATATTACATAAAACTCTCCTAGATTACCAAAATCAACAGCAAAGATTATTATTATCAATTTATTGTAAAAATGGTATCAGCATCAAGTCAATGACACATTATCAACGTTTTTCCAATCATGAGCAAAACAGAGGACTTCTTTTAGGCTGGAAAGCTTTGCTCTATTAATTCAAAAGAAAAAGGCAGCAGTAGTAGGAAGACAAGCAGACAGCACATTTCCCATGTGAACAAATGCTTGATGCAAACCAGGTCTTGAGGGACACCACATAGCCTGGCTCCCTCTTAAACCACTTATTCCTCTCTGACATGTGAGGAAACCCAAAACATGCAGTGGAGGCGCACTCCAGCCTGAGTTACCCAATGTCTTGAGCAAGTCACAGAGAGAATCAAGGAGAGAGCACCCATGTCCAGAGTTTTGACCCTGTGTTCTTTTTAGGGAACCATATTTTAACCGTCTTCCTAAATGCCACTCTTTCTTCATTTAGGAGGAAAAAAAAATAAAAAAAAAAATTAAGTACAAAATCCAAAAAGAGATTTATCATAAAAAATTATATAAAATAAAGTATTTGATACAATGTCCTAAAACTGTAATGTGTCATTAAAAAGCCATCTTGTTTGCTTTGAAGAGATCTCCTGGCTGGCATGTTGCCTGGAAAGTCTTTGATAACAGACCTCTTACCAACACGAAGTTGTATAAGAAAAGGGGATCCAGTAAAACCACTTTGTCTTGTCTGCTTACAGTCTGCTCAAAGACAGATAACAGACAAATAACAAAGGGCTGTGTACTTAGCACAAGCTGTGCCTTTCCCATCACAATAATGACAGATAGGTTTAAAACTTGCCCAGCACCGGACTGAGATGAATGGCCTGTTTGGCTTCTTACTCAGCAGTACTGTCTTTGGGGTTGTTTTGTTGTTTTTTTTCAGGGGGAGGCTGTTTTTTTCCCCTTGGTTTTTCACTACATACTTTTCACATGCATAAGAGATATTCGAGTTCTTTTGGAAATGGAAATTGTTAATGCACATCCATCAGCAGAGACCAGGGTGAACAGAGATAAACAAGTAAACAGAACATATTTCATTTTTCATCAAATTCAAAAAGAAATGTATTCATTTTTCAATAGAGGGCTAAAAATATCTTGCATTTGCAACTATTCCTATTTGTATATCAACACAATTCATAAGTCTTAATTCATTAGACTAATGTGTTTATAAGGCAGCTGAAATGTCAAAGCACTGCTAGATTTAGTATAAACTTAAATTCCATTACCTGGCAGGCATTAATTGCTTATGGAGCGTGGGGATTCTTCCCAAGGGTCTTATATGTTTCCTTTTGTCATTTTGCTAACTATTCTGTCTAGACGAACTTAAAGCCCTTAATCCACCATAGGGATCAATAAACTGCACAATAATTCAGTCCTAATAATTAGCTTTCACTTAAACACAAATGGTCGTTTCATTGTGAACTGCAGTACAAAATGATAATGCAATAATTAAAAAGACAGATGAAAGAGTGACTTAATAGGAAAGAGGCCTTACTGTTCAATTAGAGACATTACCATTCAACCTTTTTATTACTGCCACAACCTTTCAATTTTTAAAAAAATAATACTTCAAGCTATGCTCATTTAACACATGACAGTATCACTATTATATGCACAGTCTTATGATATGAGCCTCGCACTACAAGACTGATGCAAGCCAGTTGTCTTTCTGAAACCATTAAAATGATGAGCATTTGCTGCTAAGGTCTACAAGTTATGTATAAATCACAGCACTACAGTTAGCAAACAGGAAGGTTTCTTTTTCAAAAAAGCTTTTTTGTCCCCAGGAATATAAGGAGTATTGTGCAGCCCTTTGCAACAATCTTAACATGTTACTCCTCTAAAAAATGTGTTAGGATATATTTGAAAGTAAATTTGATGACTTTCTACTCTTTTTACAATACCAGTTTCCCGATAATCACAGAGTGCTAAATTCCCTATATTTGCTGATACAGCAATTTAGCTATAATAAGTCCAAAAAGGTACAAAACTTCATTAACCTTTTAATACAGCTTCACAGATGTAGGATGATAGATATATTTGAAACCTTATGATCAAAGCAATGGCCTAATAGCAAGATCTTTACCTTTGCCTTTTCTTGCTTTCATTTTAATTTCTGCTATATCTTAATACACAGACGCAACCAGAATTTTATGCAGTTTCATCGGCAGATGGAGAATCCATAAGCAATTTCTGTTCAAGTCAGTTTCTACAAATGCTAGTATAGTTTTTTTACTTTGCTCCGGCATGTTTGATGAAGTACAGTGGCAGCACAGAACACATTGACCACTGGTATAGCATTCTTATTACTTTAGGCACATGCTAATCTATTTCTCAATAAAAACCTCAAAAGCCATTGCTAAATAAGAGAAGGAAAAATGTGATTTTATATAGGGCTGATAGGGACCCAACTGCACATAATCTGAACTTCTGAGCTGCTAAACTTCAGATGTATAAAATTGGGATTCACAAGACTCTTTGAGGAAGGTGTTTTTCATCTATTTGAGGTGAAGGATGGAAATAAAGAAACTGAATAACATAGAGCAACTAGGAAAAAAAACCCATGAAAAAAGTGGAAGAGTTAAACTTTAGTCCTAGAACTAATAAATGGTTGACTAATAATAGAAGAAAAGGATTGTTACTCTTCTAATGTCTTGCAGATATTTTTATTGCTACCTGATTTGTTTATTTATAAATCTTATATTACTATTAATATTATTATATTCATAATATAATTTATTGCAAATTGCCTGTATGCCAGCAGGATCTGTATCAAGCTGGAAAATTACTGACATTACTTATTTAGAGACTGCTGACCACAATTCTAGGTTCAAAGTTCTGTGAAAAAATTAAAATTCAGTGCCTCTGGATGAGAATTGGGAATATATACAGCATAGCATTTTCAGATATCAAAACCAATTTCAGAGTACAGAATATTTAAGTTTTGATCAGTCTTTCCTTTGGTGCTGTATAGGACTTTTGGGCTGAAACAAAATAACCAATATAATCATGACTGTTGTGTTTGCCACTAATGCCCCAAACTCCCTGTCCAATAGAAACATATAGCAGATGGCTGACGTAAAAAACCTCATGACAAGTAAATTCTATAATTGCTTGATTCAGAGAAGGGTCCTGAACTTTCATCTTCAATATGTCATCACTAAAATGCTACATGAGTTTTTTGTTTTAACCTGTTTTCCTTTGAAATATCAATCCACAGTTCTCCAAAGCAGTTCAAAGGTGGTGTTTACTATTTTGCAAAATGCAAGCTAAATTGAACAGAAACCATGTGGTATAAGGAAGATTCTACTTACCTAGCAATAGGTAAAAACTAGTTGTCTTGTGTCTTGTGCCCTGTTTTTACAGCTTGAATACTGAAGAGCATGAAAGCTCAAGAGACCACAGTTTGAAACAAGTTTCCCCTTAAATCACCTCCCAGTCTTACTGTCTAGACACTCAAAATCACCAGGAACAAATTTTGTTCCTCTCCCCACCTCCAGTCCCAACCCTACCAGAGATGCATGAAAGGTTGCTAGTACATGTCCAGAGACACAAATGTCGATGAACTGACTTACTAGACCCCCAGTTAGAAAAATAATAAAATTGAATAAATAAAGGAAAATTTGAGCACATCCGGAGAGAGAGAGCTATTAGTGATGCTGAATTGATTTTTTGACTTTTTTTTCTTTTATATATTCCCTATATTCTTTATGCATATATTTGTAGCTCTGTAGCCTATTTTTTTAGCTCCAGTACTTTTCCATAACCTGACAGGCAGAAAGCCAAAATACATTCCAGGGGCTCCAAACTGGGGGTCCAAGGTTCCCATCCTATTTTGGCTCTTCCTGGGAGTCAAGGCTGAAAACAGCTCTTCAAGGCGCATATTCATAAACAAAGTTTAGTTCCTATCTAGAGGAGGGGGCATTTCAAAGGGTCAAACTGGGGGGGAATTACCTCACCACATATGTCTCCAACTGGGGATTCTTGTCAGATATACTAATTTGCAAAATCTATGAAAATTGTATATGCATTTTGTTGTGTATGCATCTTCAGTGTTTTCCATCTGGCAAATTGTGCACCTAAGAATTCTTATAAAAGTTTTTATAAGGATTTTTATCACCCTAACTATGTCTAGTTCATGATTTTAGGACCAGGAAGAAGGCATCACTAAAAGCAGCTAACAGCTCATGGCTTCTCCCCCTGAAATACACACAACTCCCTGTTCTCCAGCTCTAAAGCAGCCTACTTCAAAGTGACCTTCTGACTGTAGCATACTGCTTGCACACAGAAAAGTGATTTCTGTCAATAATGCAAGGTAGGAGCAACAAGATTCCTGAATTAAAAAACCTCACAGCCCCAAACCAAGCAAAAAAATAGCGTTCATCATCATCTACAAAAGTAGAATAAGATGAAGCATTTATTCAAGATATACTGAACTGAATGTGATTGCATTTGGTACAGTTTGTTCAGCAGATGATTAGTTTAGCTGTTATAATTTCTTTTGCTGGAGGGTGTGGGTGGGAAGGGGCGGGTGGGAAGCAGAGAAAAGCAGTACTAGCCACCAGGCTTCAATTCAGCAAGGTTTAAGAACATTTTTAAAGTTACAGAATCCCAGAATCACTAGGTTGTAAGAGACCTAACAAGATCGAGTCCAAGCCATGCCGTAACTCCTCAACTAAACCATGGCACTGAGTGCCACATCCAGTCTTTTTTTAAACACATTCAGGGATGGTGACTCCACCACCTCCCCAGGCAGACCATTCCAGTACTTTATCACCCTTTCTGTGAAGAACTTTTTCCTAATATCCAACCTATACTTCCCTTGACATAGCTTGAGACTGTGTCCCGTCGTTCTGTCAGTTGCTGCCTGAAGAAAGAGACCAAACCCCACGTGACTACAACCACCCTTCAGGGAGTTGTAGAGAGTGATAAGGTCACCCCGAGTCTCCTCTTTCTCCAGGCGAAACAACCCCAGATCCCTCAGACTCCCTCAGTTAGATACACATTTCTCCAGAAGACTCCAGGGTAGTCCAGAGAATATCCATTTCTGAAAGGCTCTTAATGTGGAGTAAGAAAGAGAAAACCGCTAAGAAAACTAAACTTCATTCTAAATGTAAGCAGCGAAAGAGTCATCAGAAAATGCAGCTGCATCTTTTCAGATGTTGATCACAAACTGAGGAAATAATACTCAATGTGTAAGGTACTCCATTATTCCAAGGTTTATAATAAGCGGCAATGCTTGTTAGGTAGAATGATATTGAAAGGAGTGGAGGACTAAGAGAACTAACATTCCAAGGTATTAATTTTTGCAGTGTGTCAGCTGCCTAAATAAGACAATTTGTTAAAGATATCACTTCTTTCTAAAAAACTTGCCCCTTTTTCCTCTAGAGATTATCACAGCTACAAAAAGGTTGCTATGACTTTTTTCAGTTAAACCAAAATATTCATTTTATCAAACTCTTCTGATTGACAAATTGCCATGATAATTTTTTTAATAGTTTTGTAGCATGCTCAGTAGTACACATGAAGAATAATGTACAATCAGGACACATTTTGAATCTATATTCTATAGCCAGAGAGACAGAATGTATAGAGCAATGTGGTAACGTGCTATTTTCTCAACCTCCTTCCTTCCAAATATCCATAGTGTTAGGAAGAGCGGTTTCCTAGGATATTAATATAAAATATCAAGCATGAAATATGTACAGTAAGATTAATATTATCCATATAACACTGCTAGTACCTTATATGGTTCCTTATATTTTATGATGTATGCAAATACCACAAAAGTATGATGAACATTCCCAGACCACTGAGAAGTCTGCATAAATCTGAAAAGCCACATATAATTAGGCAAACTTCAGTTTTGAAATTAAACATGCTCATACATTCTGCTTCTGCATACCTCTCATCTTGATATGTCTTGAAACTTCAACAGGCAACGTGTAATAACACAAGGTGGTGTACCTCACTGGCCTCAGATACTTATCAATATCTAATAAATGCCAAGGACCTGCTCCTTCTGCTTGATGGAAAAGGCAATCAAGGTTTAATGAGTGCCAAGAATCACATTGTAGTCCATTGCTTGCTACATAACTGGAGGTTAAAAACGTAAAATTTAACTCTATCACTAAATATGTTAAAGGTACAGTGTATTTCCAAGATTACCATCATTCACAACTCTCTGCTATTTTCACATCAGTGTTATACGTGAAAAGCAATAAGCTTAGCACAGGTTCTTCAAAATTGAAATGCTTTATAAGGAAACTGAGATAATGATGTAAATATGAAGCTCTCCTGCTCTGTTCTTTCAAATTTTGCGTACCTTGTCTGAACCCCTAAGTTGATACAAAGATTACATTCTGACAGCATTTAGATTCCATAGGTACACAGCTTAATGAGGAAATGCTTGTGATGGCAAGCAGTTTAATGAGGAAGTTATGGCATTGGTATTTTATCTGTTAGGCTTATGTGTTAAAAGAGACAGTAATTTTTAAAAGGTCATTTAGATAACTCATGGTCATATAAAACAACATAATCAATCCTAGTGCTTAATAGCTCATCAGATTTGAGATAACACAGTCAAGAAAAAGAAGAGAGAATAACGAATTCTTTTAAGTACTATATAATTAGATAAAGCAGTTCATATTATCTAAAAGTAGATTTTCGAATAAAAAATTAAAATATTGTTATACCAATAAAGGAAAACCAACATGCACAGAAATAATGAAAACCAGACAGTCAGCAGTACACAGAATTATTCTTGACTACCAACCCAGAAGTTTAAACATAACAATGTCTTTCCAATGGTTCAAAAGCAAGCGATATTTGTCTCTCCAACTTTAAAATCACAATGTTTTGGAAACAAATTTAGTTTTATGAGTCATTCCTTAGGACTTCAGGTCATTCAGATCATGTGCTGTGCACCTTGCTCACAGTGAATTCCATGTCAAGTTTACCAAAACAGGACAACTTATGTTTGAAAGTATTTCAAATAAGAAAGAGTATAGTTACTGTAGTACTATAGTAACATAAAAATACTATAGTTATCTGGCTCATGTCTGTACTGTACACAACAATAGACATTCTCTCACAAAGAAAATATTTTTGAAGCAATAGTTTATAACCATCTACAACTATTTTAAAAATGAAAAATTCGCTTGTTCTGGTGTACATCTCTCTTGATCAATACAAAGAGTTTGACTTCTGGTGAGATCAATACTTTAACCTTGTACACATAGTTATTTTCCATTGCTTCCTGACAAGAAAAATAAGATTTGTATTATACACAATGATTCCACATCCAAGCATCTTCTCTCTTGCTGTAGAAATACCTATTCCTTCCCAGATATATTCACCCAAAGAAAAAAGGAAAATAAATTTAAAAAAACTGTGGTTGACAGTGTGTGTATGGATTATAATTTTATTTTGAGTTCTGTATAGAGTTTGATTAAATTTACCTTGGCCTAGAAATGGAGAGACAAAGTAAAAGAAAAGTGATAGAAAACATTATAGATTTTGTTACAGGAGTATACTTACAAATGAATAAGCATTGCCACTGAACTTTTCCATTTTATTCCAAGGACGTTTTGAAGGCATTTTCCATTTCACTGCCAGATCATGTTTGACTTTATGCCATTTATATATCTGAAT
>VXBQ01001154.1:82898-103170 GCA_013400175.1 Phainopepla nitens | reverse complement strand
ACACTGGAGCAGTTTGTGCAGAAGAGTATGGAAGTGTGGGATAGGGTGGTAAGGATACCTTAAATGCCTGCCAGGTGAGCACCCAGCTGCTTCTCAGCCCCTCTCCTCAGCAGGACTGGGGAAGAAAATAAGACAGAAAAGGCCTTAGGTCAAGACAAGGATTAGGAGATCAACTGCCACCTATGCAAAACAAACTTGGTTTGGAAATACTGATCTAGTTGCCCATTAGATAGAGTAGGATAATGAGAAATATGAAGATATTTATAAACACATCAGCTGCCATTTTCTGCTGGGCAAAGTTTACTCTCAACTCCCTCCTCTCTTCTCCCAGAGAGGCTAATGG
Source organism: Phainopepla nitens (assembly GCA_013400175.1). Classification (NCBI taxonomy): domain Eukaryota; kingdom Metazoa; phylum Chordata; class Aves; order Passeriformes; family Bombycillidae; genus Phainopepla; species Phainopepla nitens. The sequence goes on along the minus strand of VXBQ01001154.1, from coordinate 102,827 downwards.
GGAATGTGGGTTGCAGTCAGTTCACAGTACTTTTCTCTGTTGCTCCGTTCCTCTTATGCTCTTCCCCTGCTCCTGTGTGGGTGTCTCATTTCATCTTATCCCACTACTCTGAACTACTCACAAAGGGCTTTTTTTTTTCATTTTTTTTTCATAATAATTTAAAAAGAATAAATACAAGACCCAGAACTTAAAGTCAACAAAGAAAATTGCCATGCTTAGGTGTATTCTCTGTCCAACTTCTATGCTTTGCTCTGAATTTTAAAAAAATCTTGACAGTCAGACTCAAATCATTCCACAAAACATCTGCAGGGTGAAGCAAATTTTCTTCTACATTTAATTTAAAAGTATGACATTCAAAAGACTAAGTAATTCGAAAAGTAAAATTGATTTGTGTTATATTATTTCAGTTTTTATTGAGTTCAAGTTTTTAATGTAGCTGACTAAACACTTGATAAATATGCAGACTACTCTAAGGAGATCATCTTTTAGATAACTCTAAAGAGATAAAATTAAATTAGAATTAAGAAATGCTAGTATTCACCTAGAATGATTTATGACAAATATTGTATTAAAGTACAGTTATTTTCTGGAAGACTTTATTATATCCAGAAATCCAGATTATACAAAATTATAGGAATAAGTACCAATGCTCTTGAAGTACATTACAATTTCAGTCACATCTAAGATGACGAATACTAAGATGCTATATTAGCATTGTAGTCATCACAGTCAAAATAGACATTTTTTATTAGGAAAAACACAGGCAAGATGAAAGCCTTGAATTTTTTCTTTAGAAGCAATATCATTAAAATAATTTCCACATCAAATATGCAGAGACTTTTAATTTGAGGAGGAGAAAAATTTTTCTCTTATTTTTCCAGAAAATAATTCTAGTGTTCACTAATCTTGCTTTTTATTAAAAACACACTGTAAGAACTGAGCTGCTATTGTGATGTTCATGTCTGTTAATGAAATGTTGGGGCATTCACATATACCAACAGCTCTGGGACTAAACCCAGTGAGCTAATCTCCCGCTGAGATAATCTTCAGCACTGTATCCTCTACCCACAACACATCCAGGTCTCATCAGATGCTCCGAATGCTGATTACATGGGTTTACATGAACTCATGGTAGGCAGTCAATGAAAACGTCTCTAATGTATTGAAGACCATGTTAACAATTTATTCTACTAAGTAACAACATGGAAACCCCAATATTCTCTGTGCCAACAACTATGATACCTAGGCCTGAAAAGCTGGCAGTGCATTAGTGACCCAGTAAAACAAAGCAGATAGAGACTCTCTGAAGGTGAATTTTCCCTTCTCCTGACTCTGAGGCTATATAAACAGTTTGATTTTCAGGCTTATGGTCTGTTTCCATGTTTCCACTGAATTTGTTTTGTATACTGACTTCCTGACTACTCTCCTTGAGAAAAGTCTGTATTTTCAAGTTCCTCTGTCTTGGACTCCAATTATAATCCTCACCAACAAATCTTAATCATTACAGTATGGGTAGATTGTCCCATTACACTGCCTGCTCCGGCTTATCCACGGTGGATTTTCATGGAAACACAAAAGAAGAAAATTCATTCAGAAATGGAATAATGAGGCTACATCCAGGTTTTCCATCTGTGCTAACAGCTCAAGGAGGTGCACATTAATGTTGCCCCCATCACTAATCAGAAGTCCAATGGTACATGGTACATGATATCACCACAAGGTCAATAAGCAAAATTCTCACTGATTTACTGTGCCATGAAGATTTCGCAAATCAGCCTCCAAGTCACAACCATAACTTTCTTTCAACGACATCCAGATGCTCCGCAAATCTTAGCACCTGCTACCGAGGTCACCCACAATGTATGTAATAAATTACATGAAAAAACACAGCTCTCTTGAGACATTATTATAAGAACATGTGGCACCACCTACAGAGGAAGAACCAAAGTTCTTAAATGGTTGGGAAAATAGTGTCCTTTGTCTGCAAAACCAATCGATAATTTTATACTGCAGGTGGAATCTTATCCTGGGTGACTGGCAGTGCCATGGCACAAAAAAGTCTCACTGCACCTGTAAATAAAGTTCCTTGCCTTATCTGCATTATTTCCTTCTTTCTAAGAAGACACATAGAGTAGGGGTTGGCAAATATCCTCCATACAAATATCACACAGATATAAGGAAATATTTTAGTAAGGGGACAATTGAAGCAAGCAGAAACACTCTTAAGATTTCAAAGTCACCGCATAGCTTTTATATGCCTCTCCCTAGGTGAATTATGTAACACAGATGTTGAGTGAATTGCAACTCAGTCCATAATGATGAGATTCACAAAAAAAGTCAGACTGTCTGCTGTTTGCTTCCTGATCATTATGGATATAATAAATAGCAGATGTTCCTCAAATGATTAAAAAACCCACACACCCCTGAAAACTTTGCCAGCACATCATACTACATTTCCTGAATCCCCCCTTAAGATTTATTTCTAGATGTTTTGTTTTTACTTCATCAATTGAAATTCAAAAGAACAAGGGCAATGACCATAAAACAACTTCAAGGTGATAAGGTTACCAAAAGCAAGTTTCAGAGTATATTATTCACCTCACCAGGTACAAAGAACTCAATCCTTTCCAATTGAAAAGACTTGATGTAATCTACTCATGAGGGATATGAAAAGAATTTGCAAGCTTGGTTTTGTTCATATTTGAAAGAAGTAGAATTGTTTCTATAACAAACTTAACCAATCTGAATAATAGTATATGGAGCTTTTGAGTGAGCTGTAATACTTAGAGAAGAAATCATTATATTAGATTACTTCAATAGGTGTTATACGATCTTACTTAACTCACAACTTTAAGAAACTTTTTTACAAGTTATCAGAAGAGACCTCTTTTCCTTCCTTTTTAAAAATAATGTCAAGAATATCTCAACTGAACGTATTTTTTGCCTTAGGTAAAAGTAAATTATTTTTTTAGTGCCCCACATAAGCTTTTTAGACACATATGTCCAAAACAAAAAAGAGCTCTAATCAAAACACAAAAATAATGGTCCTCATCAATTTCTTCATATGCAGAATAATCACAGCACCAAATATTTTTGCAAGTGCCTGCCAAGCAGAGCTCTTTCACTCTGAAAATTTCAGTTATTTAAGAAGAAATGTAATGATCACAGCATTAATTCTAACACCATGTCACAAGCAAGAAAAGACTGTAAGTGTTCTAGAGTTATACTCTTGCCTATAGAAAGAATTTCAATGGATTTCTGGAAACAGTCATGAAATCTAAAAGACAGTTTTATAACCAATGACTTACTTCTCCAAGCAACAATCAACTACCTTTAAGAGCTACTTAGCTCTTGTAAGTTATACTGGTATTTTAGAAACTTCCTAGTTTTCTTTCATACTCAATATTATGCACAAAAAAATGGAGCAAAACAGTTTTCCAAGGCTTTAAAGAAGCCTCAGCCCCCAGTACTCTAAAGTGAGCAAAACAGTCCTACTAAGTTTGAAAAGATCTGGAATACAAGTCCTATGTAGTTGGATCTCACAAGTAAATCTCCTTGATAATGGGGTGGGAGTGGGGGAGAGACTGAATTAATCTTCATTTAAATACCAGGAATCACAAAAAACATTAGACTGCTACTATCTCATATGCACTGAAAAGGTATCAAGACATGGAATCTCCTCTGACATTCCTCTGACTAGGAGCCATCCAATGGCAAAAAATTAAAAAAAGAAAACAAAAAGGCTAAGCTTAAAAAATTAATAAACTAATTTACTTAGTTTAAACTAATTCTCATTTTAACCCAAGCACCTGAACAGTCCTGTGAGCTTCTGAGGGCTCACTCGTATTCTCAAAGTGAGTACACTCAAAATACTTTATTAAACTGATGTTTAATTCAAATAGAGTCCTGTAGTTGTATCATATTCCTTTCATAATTTCCCATTATTCTCAATTGAGCTTTTAGGAGGAGTGGAGCAAACAACTTTATTCAATTCAGATTAGTATTTGGAGTTTCATGACAGTTGTAAAATAGGAAAAATATCAGAATTGTCAAATAATGCTTACGAATAAGATTTACAGGCATTAAATATTTTCTAAAGTATCTTTTTTTTTCAGCTAGAAAATAATTCAAATTGCAAAATTTTAATTGTTATAGTAATTACTAACAAGTACAATCAGAAAAAAAGCATTAAATGGAAAACTTTAAGAAACAAAAATAAACAACTAAAAGTTACATAGAGAAGGAAATTATCTGTCATTGCAGGAAAGGGCTTCCTTTTCTTGCTAAGATTCACAATTCTTACAATTCATACTCAGTGTGAAGGTTTAGAACAATATATGTAGAATTAAAATAATTCTAATAAAGCATTTTCAAGAACAGTTTGACAGCAGTTCAGATCAATCTTAGCAGACTGCCATACTTGAAATATTCAAGCAGATGGATGTACTTCAATTAATACCTGAAAACTGCCTGTTTTTTAATTTGCTTCCTTATCATTTTTACTAGCTTATCCTAGAATTCTCCAGTAACCTTACTCCACATGTGAAAATAGGGCCCTACAGACAGAAAGAGCTAAGGCAACTAAAAGCATTCAAAACCAATGAAGTTGCATCAAAGGTCTGACCTAAACCAATAAATCCAAAAGACTGTCTTAAGGGCTAAAAGGAGTTACGGCAAAAGTTACTGGTACCTCCTATTGAACACATTGCAATTTTATTATTTTTGGAACATTACACCTTGACCAAAGTCTGAGCTCATCTACACATCAGTACACTCTTAATGACTTTTGAAAAACCTTGAAAGCATACTTTATTAAAAAAAGTAATCATGGGAAAGAAGTACAATTGCTAGACCACATTATTGTGGTATCTATGAAACTGTTTTAAAACCCCTCTCTGTTAAAAGTGTCTCTTTCCTTTAGTTTAAAGCACAAGTTATACTGAAATAGTCTGGTAGAAGTAATTAAAAATATTCTTTCCTGTGTACCCTCAGGCATTGACTTCGCTGAATTTTTTCGTTTTAAAAGAAAATGATCACTTTTTAAATTCTCAGTATTTTTTATTTTTCATCTGATCTGCGGTATAACTAAACATAATCTTTGTCCACATACTTAATGTTGAAATAAATTAGTTGATCAAAAGACTGAAATACAGCAGGATAGGAGGCATTCTGGTCAAAAGGAAAAGACTAGGTAATAACCCAGTTATTCTTCCATTCTTATTCTATAGCTCTTTTCAAAAAAAAACAAACCGAAACCAACCAACCAAACTTGTTCCTTTCTAAAAATACAGGAATTCCACTATTTAATTCACAAGGAGTTTGTTTTTACTTATGTAGTCAAATGTATGTTTCATTGTTTGTGGGCATATAAATTTACCCAAATCCTGGACACCTACTGAACATTTCACCTACTGAAATGTTGGATTGCAACTAAACATTTCCATCACACTTTGAACAGAGCACATTCTCCTGAAATCTGCATGAAACAAATTAGTGCTGCCATCCGGTCATAACTAAACCCTTCTCTACTGCAGATATGGGCAAACGCTCCACAAAACAGGTGTCTGGATGATTTACCCAAAACAAGCAAGAACAAGCACTCAGCAAACACTGTTTGCTTTAATCAATCTCCTCCAACCCCCAAGCCATGAGGAATTATTCCCAACTAACACAACTAGCTAAATTTGCATTACATTGCTTTTAGATGCTCTGATGAAGTTACCTGTCATTAATGATCCAGTTCAGACACAGATTGAGAGAATTAAGGTTTTTGCATCTCTTTACTATTTCCATCACGGTTTCATTGTCCAGTTCTGTGATATGACGTAGATCCAAGCTCGAAAGATTTCTTAGCTATTGAGACAAATACGAGAGAAAGAAATAATCTGAAACTCATTCACATACATAACTGTTGAAAAAACTGTTAATTTTTTGGAAGTTGCACAGTATGTGCAAGCTAGTCATGAAAGATAAGATTACTACATATATTACAAAATGCAAACATACCAGAGATTCACAGAATTCAGCTTGAGCAAAATTGTAATTCAGGCACTCAGTTTATTCTTAAAATCCAGACACTCTCACTCAAGGTGCCATACAACCCTACAATAAGGGCCTAGGCCTTCCTCCTCCTCCTCTTAAATACATGGAGTGTAAGATACCAAGGTAAAATATCAACTCATTTAGCCGAAAGAACAAGGCATGGAAGGAAATGAAACAACACGTTTGCGCTTACATTCAAATGAATGCAATTAACATCTCCAGAGTATAAGGCTTTCAAAGCAAACAAATAATACAAACTCACTGGGAAAAACAGTATTTATACCATAGTCTCACTTGCACAGTTATCCATAACAGATTGGATATTCTGAACACCAAAACTTGGAGTCAGAGAACAATATAATTAAGAGTTATGCACTGATTAAACTGATTTATTACTAGTGTTAATCATTCTTGTGTCCTTCAAAAGCAAACCCTTTTACAACTTTTATGAGTTATGGATGCAAAAAAAAAAAAAAATTACAGACTTCTCCAGTCTCAGTTAGTCATAATAGCCTCCCAGTACTGTTTGCTTTTTAAGCTGTCTGAAATAATCTCTGTTATACTCTGGAAAAATAATTGCATTAGGCAATATTGACACTTTAATTAAATTTACTTTCCCTGTAAGAGAGAAAAAATGATCCTCATCAGTGATTTAAGTCACTAAGGATTTGATTAGGTAAAGGCATACAACTGAGATCACATAATTGGTCCACTTCAGTAGTTAATTATTAAGTCAATGTATTTAGGGCAGGGGGATTGCGGGAGAGGTGGCAGCATGGCGTGAGAAGAAGACAAGGAAGGGAAGACGACCTCAAATGTAGGTAGCCTTCTACAGAAACTGGAGTTTTGTTCTTTAAGTCTTTTAACAGTCTCCAAACAAAAGCTGAAAATAAACTACATACCGTTCCCAAAAATTCTGCAAAACAAGCATAAAAATCAACAACCCTGACCTCTGAGGAAGACCGGCAGGGTACGTCTACAGAATCTAGGACAGTATTATTTCTATTACTGTGACACTACCACAGGTATCACTGTGGAGCTACTTACTGTACTCCCACTGAAATTCTGATAAACTTTTTTGCCTATTAGGGAGCAGAGCACACAGCGATTAATACTTTGTTGGTAAAATAGACACCTTTTACAAGCCCTATCTATTCTCGTTTCATACATACTGCTCTAACATCCAGTTTAAAAGCCTTATCTTCTAGGTGTCCAAAAAAGTTCATAACCAATCTCTCATTTTTTCCTGCATAACTTACAAGAAGGAGAAACTTTCAGCAACTGTACCTTTCCTCTCCTTCATACAGCTATTCATATTACATATTTCAGCCTTTAAACTATGCAGGCAATAATGTGGCCTATGCCTACGACACACAAAATACACCTGCTGGACAATTCAACAATGAGTATGTTCTATGACATTAAACAACTAAGGACACTTAAAAGACAAGTAGAAAATCTTCCCACTTAAGAAGACCCCAAGCTTTCTTTCTCAACAACATTCTTCTTACAAGCAGATGACAATACCGGCGATTCTTTTGCCATTATTATTAATTACAGACTAAAAACCGCAAATTTACACTGAAGTATCAACACATGGAGAGAGGTCAGAGCTCCTTTAAAAAGTGCCTAAAAAACGTGGCTTCAAATTAGGTAAGAGGTAACAACAGTGTGTTATCTATCTCGATGCAATGATGAATGCAGCAGAAATCATTTGTGGTTTCCCAGGGAAAAAAACTTTGGCATGGCATGGATGGAGTCAAAACCTAAACCGAATTCCCAGTATTCCCGCCCACAAAATTAATAGGGTTTTCAAGGTAGATTTTGCCTTTTACCATCACAGGAGAATGATCATTCCCTTATTTCTTTCCTTCATACTATTAAATAGTCTATCATTATAATCAATATACAGTAACTCAGCCATCACTTGCCTTTTTTACTGTCTTTTCCTCATTTTAAACACCTTACCTACTTGGTAGGTTAATTCTTCCTTTTCTCAGCCACAACATAATCAATGAAGAAAACCTTTGTGTCTTAGTAGCTTGAAGAGACTTCTTCAGATTGACACATACTCAAGGATAATTTGGTCTCTACAACCTTGAAATTGCCATTACAGAAGTGTCAATGGCTTTCAAGACCAGCAGAACTGAATGCACACTCCCTTTTGAGATAATTTTGAATCAATCTGAATATGACAGTAAAAAGAATACCTCTCTGCCTTCTTAAGTCAGAGGTATCAACATTACATTACTGGTGAGACAATTGTAATAAATGTGTATGTAATCATTTCTCATTAAAAAGAAAAATATATACCTTAATAACGAATTTCCTATTTTATATCTTACCTAAGAAGTAATTTTAGGGGGAAAATGCTACTATGAAAAAAATAGAAGAGAAAAATATATAAGTCTTACATTTTAATACTAACCCTCACAGCTAAAAGTAGTATGATATTAAAAAGAAAAATCAAATTTCTCCAAAGTAGACAGTTAAAAAACAGATGTTAGACTCTACAGAGCATTCTTGAATTCTGGGATTAAAATAGTATACCTTTAAACAGCATTTTTTCAACAGAAAGAGGATATTCTGGAACTTAAAAACTCAGTCTTACAGAACTAGGATGCATAATGTTTTTTCCTTTTGTGCCCTTTTTTTTTTTTTNGAATAGGATGCATAATTTTTTTTCCTTTTGTTCCCTTTTTTTTTTTTTTTTAACCAAAACTAATTTTGGTCATGCAGCAACACCATTTTACTGAGCAATTTCAGGGCCCTTCTTCTACAGATATCCAAGCTTTTCTTAAACTTTAATTTTTACAGCTTTGCAAACAAGCAGGCATGAGCAGAACTTATACTTTGAACTCAGCTACGTCAGTCAAAATGTTTTAATGGAAAAAGGAATTTTTAAAGTGACAAAACACAGAATGCAATTAAATAGGCAGAGGGCCTAAAATATGAAACAGAAAATAAANTAATTTTGAATCAATCTGAATATGACAGTAAAAAGAATACCTCTCTGCCTTCTTAAGTCAGAGGTATCAACATTACATTACTGGTGAGACAATTGTAATAAATGTGTATGTAATCATTTCTCATTAAAAAGAAAAATATATACCTTAATAACGAATTTCCTATTTTATATCTTACCTAAGAAGTAATTTTAGGGGGAAAATGCTACTATGAAAAAAAGAGAAGAGAAAAATATATAAGTCTTACATTTTAATACTAACCCTCACAGCTAAAAGTAGTATGATATTAAAAAGAAAAATCAAATTTCTCCAAAGTAGACAGTTAAAAAACAGATGTTAGACTCTACAGAGCATTCTTGAATTCTGGGATTAAAATAGTATACCTTTAAACAGCATTTTTTCAACAGAAAGAGGATATTCTGGAACTTAAAAACTCAGTCTTACAGAACNAAAGGAATTTTTAAAAAGCAGCAACACTTAAACTAATTTTGTGTGATACCTATAAACACATTTGTGCTGAAATCACTGATTACTATCCATTACTTTTGGATCTCAACTATTTTAAAATATGCTAAAATCTTTGGGGTTTTTAAATACTTTTTTTGGTTGGTTTAAATGACATTTTACACCAACAGATATATTTGAAGATTCAAAGATTAACATAATGTTTGTGCGCCTGAATGTCAAGCAATTGGTAAGATTTCCAACTTGACTACTGAAACTTAGAATATTAAAATATGTGCAGTACTTCAGGTGGCAGAAAATTACTATTAACATTGGGATCATAGGTAATTCAAGTGTGGGTGCATCAACTCCTGTGAATATTTAGGTGTTATTGTATTGAAATTGCTAATACAATACAATTTTTCTTCCCACTACATGCTTCCACAACTCCTAGAGATACACCGCCTTAAAAAAAGATGAAAAATAACACAACCATAGAATCATTTAGGATGGAAAAGAACTTTAAGCATGAGTCCAACTGAAACCTAAAACTGCCAAGTCCACCACTAAACAATTCACATAAGATTAATCCTCTTCAGTATGACAGCCAAATTATTTCTGAAGGAAAGTGCTTATAAGCACTTAATGAGCTTTAAACTCACATCTTTTGCTAATTAAGCTTAATTTTCTTGACATATTCTGTGCACACATGCCTTCAGGGAATAAATGGCTCTCTAACTTAAGTCTCCCAAAGCAAATGTAGGATCACAGGAAATGAAAAACAGCAACGTGAAAAAACTGTAAACCTCATTCTTTGTATTGTAATGTCAATAGAATCTATGAAAAAGTCACAAGCATTAATTTTTACTGAAGACCTGCCATAACTGAACTACGTGGCTGAGATATACTGTGATCCTAGAACAGTAAACATACATGGCCTGAAGAATTGAAAAATTATTGAATAGTTACAAAGGAGACTATTTTCCCACAGACTGATTAAATGTTTTGCATATTAAGATGTTTTAATTTCAATTCTTAGGTATTGTGAAACGTCAAGGTGCTATTGCTTAAGTAAAAAACAGACAATCCAAAACTGCATTGTAAGCACAATTATTTAATTAACTCTAGAGGAGGGACTTGCACACACATATAAACTGCATGTATAGTACCTGTGTTACAAAACTCATTTCCAGTTTATAAACTCTAAAAGTTGCTGTAGAATTACATTTTTGCTGATTGATAGTTTACATCTTCATGTTATTTACTGTCAAATACCTCTAATGAATTTTCTGGGGTGGAAGTGGAAGTTTCATAGATCCACCTATTTCAACCATGCAGTCTTCTCTGCAATATCTTTTACCTAATTGAAAGAAATGGCAGTTGGATACACCATCAAATTCTTCAAAATAGCACCAAGAATCTCTTAAGAGATTAACTTCAGTTAAGCTACAGTTAACTTCATTCAACAAAATCATGAGGTTCAGTTTGACAAGATGCAAAAATGTTCACTTACACAGTACCACATCAGTTAAAGTTTCAAGCCAACACTCATGAAGAATGTCCCAGAATCACTGTATTGAAAACCCCTCATTTTATGTCTTTTTCCTGTGATTGGAAGACTAATATTTAAAAGGACATATTACTAAAGGCAAACAGATTGAAGCAAACCATATTCCATCTTATGAAATCCACTTCATTATACAAATTGATTAAAATACTGGTTTATCTGTACCTAGCCAAAGAACAGCAATCATGCCCTTAGTGAGGAAGCTTAATGATTTTAGGATCAGAAGGTATGCTGAAATACTACCACAAAAAGCATAAAGCAGAACACCTCGTGTCAAAACAAGTAATTTACTAGAAAGAAACCATACATTACTCCAGTTCAGAAACGCTCTTGAAAAATCAGTCCTGTCAAGTGTAGATTATCATTATGTATCTGTCACGCTGATGATGTCTACACTGAATAAGCCCTAAGAATTTGCTCCATAAATCTGAATTTTGATTGACTTCATACTGACCACCAACTCAGACACAGGTATCACTAAGTTGGATTGGACTTGGTTAACTATTATAAGATGAAGAAAAAATGAAGATCACATTATTCTAAAAATTCTTGTTAGATGAACTGTCTTCATGCATAGGTGACTAGCAGAATAAGTCAGAATTTTTTTTCTGTCTAGGTTCTGTACAAGGGTTCACACGTAATTAGATGTCTGGCACAAACTTTACCAGATAGTCTGTCAGAAGTACATGGTATAGAAGCACAGAGTTACACTGCTACAAAGCAATTACCCTTGCATATATATCAGAAACCAAAGGAAGACGCCAAGGAAGTGGCTTGGTAATAAAATTATATCTAGATGTCAAGATTTGCTGATGCCAGCTGTTACGTTCTATTAGAAGCGCAACAATTAAACTGCTGAGAAGCAATTACCACAACAGGGGAGGAAAATGCCACTGCTCTTGAGGTCAAAGATGTAACATTAAAAAAGTCACTACCTCACTAAAAAGAATACAAAGTTTCTTATTCCCAACTACTTAACGAACAAAGACTACTGATCTGGTTGTTCTGTCTTCATCACAATCACCTAATGTGCACAGGCACTTTTCACATTTACGTTTATCTTCACAATTACAGGAGCAGCAAAGTAAAAAATAACCAGGGATAAACTCTTGAGAGACAAGGATGTGTGTAGGGGAGAAAGAGTGCAAACAAGAAAAGAAGTCACACACGGAAAGCTAATTCAATAATAAACTAAGTTATAAAAACAGATAAAACAAGAAAACAGAAGATAAAGCATACACTACACATGTTCTTCCCTCCTCCACAGAAACTACGCTGATAGGTGTTGGACTAAATACTCTGATGTCATGGAGGAGGTTGTTCACTTCTTTTGTGACCATGTTTGACACATTAAAACTCTAAAGGAAAATGAAACATTCAGGTCATCCGAACAAACAACTGGTTTCAGCTGAGAGTCTAACTGTGAATTGCACATAAACACACTCCTTTTTTCCCTTTCTTCCTGTGTATGTACATGAAGTGCCTCTCATCTTACCCAATAGTCATTGTTTACTTTATCTGTATTTTTTCAGTTTATAATAACTTGAAGGAAAAAAGGCACTAGGATGATGACATGATCTTGCTCAAAAAGCGTATTTTTGACTGTCATCCTGTTTAATAGAAAAAATAGTGAAAATAAGCCCTAAATGTTCCTTCTTTTCCTTAAGTATACAACACCTTCTCTTCCATACCCCACAATTAGCTACTAAAAAAGCTCTGCGACACAGCAGGACTGTAATTTAGAATTTTTCAAGTGCCAATATTTTTTAAAGAGAGCTAACATTACTAGGGGGAAAACACAGTAATAATAAACCACTCAATTTTTATACATCCATCAGCCCCAAAGCTGATTTCACAACTGAGGCCACTGCTGTTATCTCCAGTTTGCACACAGGAAGCAGGACAGAAGGCAACTAGCTCTGCAGAGCCTGGAGGGACACACTCACATGCCGTGGAGAGCAAAGAGTAGATTCGACATTCTCTAGGAACACCAGCCTGGAATTACTACTGAACACTTACGAAGCACCAGTTAAGTATTCAACACAAAACCAACCACAGAAGCGCACAATCGTTAGAACAAAAATTAGGCCATCAAAAGAATTCTGGGAAAGACAGATGCAGCAGATAATATTACTATTTGCTACAGAAATTTCTAAAATGCCTGCCCCATTTTTCTTATAAACCCCCTCTAAGTATTGAAAGGTTACACTAAGGTCTCCCTTGAGCCTTCTACAGGTTAACCAATCCCTAACTTTCAGTGTTATCACATCACTGTCTTTGCAGCATTCACACCCTAGAGAGGTTGTACAGATACAGTTTGAGGGAAGGAAACTGAAATACCTAAATCTCAAGTCCCAACATGCACCAATTACTTACAGAGTAATTACATACTATGAGTCTAAGCAGCCTCTTAGATATTTTCTGAAGAACTATGCTCAACAGAGTTGCTCCAATGTAAATCAGGATTTCTAATAATTTATTATTATTAAACACATGAAAATAAAAAACGTATATTAATAAAAAGTCAAAATCTTGACTCCTCTTCAATCCAATAAATGCAATTATAAAGTCATTTTGTTGAAGGATAAGAAATCTAATACCAGTTAAATACTCAATAGATCTAGGTCAGAATAATGCAGTAACCAAAACATGTTGCTGAAAAGTGATCTTTGTGGAAATTTCCCCCAAAGCCTTGGACTACAAACCCTGTCTATGTCAAATTTTTAAACTGTGTATCTCCTACATTTATGTTGTGTATATAAATATAACCTATAGCTACACATATGTAGTTTCCATAGGATATGAAAATAATTGTATCATTTCTTTCTCCAACAGATACGCACACCCTTTACTCATCACTTCAATACACAGTTCTTTCTAAACAGCATCCTTTGAGGTCCTATAACTTTACCATAGAAATTAATTTCCCTGGCTTATTTCTTTTTGCATGTGTTCCAAAATGTTTTCAATTCTTCTGTAGCTTCAGCTAAGCAGCTCTAAAATGATAAAAGTAATTTACAGATATGCTGAATGGTTCTGTATAACAATAGGAGACCTTTACAGAGGCATCAATAAAAGCCTTTGCTTTTATCAGGCACACTCCATTTTCATTAAATATGCTCTCTACTTCCTACCTCAAGATCTCTTTAACCATTTTCATGTTTGCATGATCCCTGGATTTACTTTCAGTTACAAATTTTAATTAGATGGTGTTTGTCCACCTCACCCATTTTACTGAACACTTTAATTACTTTCTGCATATCCACTCAAGTTAGTTTTCCCACACATCACTCCTCTGAAGCAAAAGAAAAAGGAAGAAAATAAAATGTATCTGTCACAATACCTATGTAAAATAAGATGAATATAGTGAAAATGTATGTACACAGCGGGGTACACTGTTGCAACCAGAGGTCTGTCTAAATCTCTTGCAATTAGAATTCTGCATTATAAAATGGAATTTTGTTTTGTTTGAGATGGAATCAGCTGCAATTATGCATTTTAATGAGTTTTGACCTGAATATCACTGTCACTTGTGAGAAAATGTAAAATTCCACAAATATATTTTTGGTACAGTGTTTTTATACAGTGAAATCTAAATAATGCAAAGTTCACTTAATCATGTTTCTGTCCATGTCAGTGCTATAAATCATACTTGTAATCTTATCCTGGCTGATACCTAAGACATGGCCACAGTCCAACACACTAAAGACTAGCAGAAAGTAGTTATGATACTTACATTGGTAAGGTGAATGACTCCTTTTGAGGTAACAGAGCATCCCATGAAACCAACATACTGCAGCTCAGGGCAATGTTCAGCAAATGCTTTCACCGACTGATCTGTCACCTACAGAAAAGATAAACAGGTAACAGTTGAATAGGTGATACAAGCACATACTTTACACAGCTTAAGAAATTTCTACTAACATTGGCAAGCCACTCATTTAGACTTTTAGTATTATTTATCTCAAGAGTTTGAGAGAAAATATAGGGTATGCACAGTTTGCACAGGCATAATGGACATATATACATGAAAATCAGGAGGAAAAAATATTTTTGGCAGAAGGCAGAGAAAAAAGAAACACAAGGCAAAAGATGATAGCCACGAATTCAGATCTTACTGTCATCCTATTTATGTGCAAATAACCTAAGAGACAATTGTATCCACTATTTTCATAAATTATATACAAAAATGAAAATACTAACAGATTTGTTGTCATTCTGTAGACTTATGCTATACCCATCACTGACCCTGCAAAGAATTTGAATTGTGTGCTATCTTAAATTTATATGCCTTGTCTTATATTTCTTTTAAACTAAAATATAGCAATTGAAGATTTCAACTTAAAAGTAATACTACATCTGTTTCTCACATGAGACTAGGTAATCTCATTGCAGTCTACCACTGTGTCAGTTATCAGCCAAATGGAAATGTTATCTAGTTTATTACTGAGATTTATTTATTTATACAACTATTTTTCATCTATAAGTAAGTTTGTTTAGTAAAATTTAATAACTATAAAACACAATCTATTGTATAAATGCATTGCTTTGTAAGTAGACTAAATGATTGAAAGGAACTTTGTGAAGAATATAATACTGACATAGATACACTTATGACATCTACACACCTTCCTTTAAACAAGTAAGATTGTTTTTGTTTTGGTTTTTTTTTTTCTCTGAGAAGAAATATATATATATATATCCCCAGTGCAAATGGCAGTAATGAAAAACCATATACTGACTGTGGGAGAAAGCCTGTATTTTCCAGCTACACTGCTCCGGAACGTCTCACTGTCTCTAGAATCCTAATAGTTGAGAACATTCAGAATTCCTATGGATGTCTTCCTATTACCACAGAACCGAAAAGCAGAACAAGTTTTGAAATACCTAGCGCACAGCTGAGCCTCTGGTGAATTCATACAGGAACTGAATTCCTGCTGTGCTGTGGATCACCCTCACCCAGAGTTCCAACTTGCACAGCATGACACTTTCCTGCACCCTGGCAGCACATGGTGACCTTGACAAGGACTCTGGCAGAACAACTTTTGAAAAGATAACCCAGAGATATGGGTTTATAGGCCTACTACCTCATAAAAGCTGTATTGCTTTGGGTTTACTGAAAATTGTTAGAGACTTACTGCAGTTTTCTCAAAGCAACAATTTGTCAGTGAGCAGAGATTTTTATTGCTGAACATCTGCCAAATAAAAGGCAAGCCTTTTAGTATTGTGTATTTAGAACCTAATTAAACTGAGAACAGGCCAAAAGGAAAACAAAAAGGGTCAGCTAAACAGATTCAATCACAAATTGATCATGGGGTATCTGCAGAGTCCCATGTCTCAGGTCTGCCTGCTTAAACAAAAGCCAACCACCGTAGTAAGAAATTTCTTCTCTGATTTGATCTGAAACAGCTACATTTTTATTTTTGTACACTCCTCTCAGCTAAGAAGAGCCACACCAACTACTAATTTTTTTTGAGATACAAATTACCAAAGACCTTTGACAAGTACTACCAAAAGTCAAAGGCTTAGAAATTTTCAGTATTTATGATGCTACCAGCACCAAATCAGAGCTGAAAAAAAAAAAAAGTTTATCTCCTGTAGAAGATAAATTAAAAGCTGTCTGATTCCGCTAATGATCTTAGAGAAGGACTCTATTAAAATCTTAGTCTAACCTCCCTATAGAAGATTCAGGTGTAATTCTGTTGCAGACAGCTTTGCCCTATCTATCAAGAGAATATAGTAATGAAAAATCAGTAGCATAAATGCCTAATATCACAAATTCATTACAGAGCTTAAAACTCCAATCTACAAGTAATTTTTTACTTATATCTAACATTTAGATGCATGAAGACTTTGAAAAATGACATTTTGAATGCAAATAATTAATATATCTTAAAATATCACTTTTCCATACTATAGTATTTTTGTAATCTAAACAAAACCTGTGAAAAAATAGTTTTAATAAAAATTAATAACATTAGATTATGACCATTTATATTAAGTAGTTTACAGATTAGCAGTGAACCTTGTGAGTGCTTTTTAGATATGTAGCATCTTTTTAATGAGAAAAAGATTCTTCATTACCTTTGTATGCCAGGCAAGCCTATGATTTTCCAGTCAAAAGGAGTGTGACATAACCTGATACGCTCCACAATTACTGTGGCAGTTTAGACACATACACTGCAAACAATCTGTTCTTAAATCTTGACTTATAAATAAAAAAACAGTGATTCTGTCTTTTGTGGTCAGACAACAAAACTCCCCTATCTGCAGATTACTTCAATTTTTATTGGGAAATGCTGTAAAAATTGTCTCAATCGACACCGTACCTTCCTCTCAGCATTCTTTGTTATATCAGTATCTAGTAACTCATTACTTCTTTTTCCAACCCTATGTCATTTATAGCAGTTGATTTTTTAATAACATACTTCCAATTCTGACAGCCTGTAATGAAGACCACTTGCTATTCTGTTTGGTTAAACACTTTTAATATGACTCCACTCCCATGATTGTGTTAGCTGGGAAGAAATATATATATATGTATGTATTTCTATATTTACATTCACACACACTTGCAATTTCACTAAAATGGCTTCTCCTAAGATGAATATAAGGGACTATGCATGGAAATACCACATCAAAATATCTGTAATCTAAACATCTGCTAAAAGGTTAAAAGGTAAAATTTATATTACATCTTTTTGTTGTTCTTTTTTTGCAGAGCTTGGGGAAAACAAGAACATGTATTTGGAATTTACTTTTTGGAATTTATTTAAAACTTACATGTAAAATGACAGTCAAGTAAAATTACCCAGCCTTCAGTTAGAATAACAGATAACTGAATCCTATCTGTCCTTATTTATATATGGCTCAAAACCATAATGATACGAAGTTTGGTTCTGACCAAACCAGCAGAAGTCTGGTTTGGTTGGGTTTTTTTTTGGTTTTTTTTTTCATTAGACCTATTTGTATCAAGGAGAAAAAAAGTAGGGGAAGTTCAGCCATATCTGAAAGGGTGATCAGACATTGGGATGGGCTGCCCAGGGAGGTGGTGCAGTCCCTGTCCCTGAGGGTGTTTAAGGGAAGGCTGGACATGGCACTCAGTGTTCACTGACAAAATGTTTGGTCAAAGCTTGGATTTAGTGACCCCAGAAGTTCTTCCAACCTAACTTATTCTGTGATACAGAAGCAACAAAGTTAAAGGTCAAGGATGCTCCTAAGATTGGAAACATCTATTCTTCTGCTTAACTAGGCTTTATTCTTATCCATCATCTGCAGTGTCCAGCATCAATGGTTTCTAAGCAGACTTAAACTTTTGTTTTAGCTCCAACATGCAGCCTGGGTCACTATTTCTATCAGAAGTAACTGGCAGAAATAGTAACCTCTTTTACTATATGAATGTGTTTTACACTTGCAAGAGATGGTCTATTCAGCTGAATGAAACAAAAATAAGTGAGTGATGAAAAAAAAGCACGGAAAATTAGCAGTGACATGTGTGCAATGATTATGCACCTTAACACTGCCTTTTTGTTATGCAACATGTAGCTGTATGTTAAATCTTCACTACTTAGAATATAAAACAGGTACATAAAATTTGTATTATAAATATGGCTTCTGTGAACTAACAAATTTTTTAACAACTGACATTCTGATGTATTATATAAACAGATCAGACTAGCAGAATCTAAAACTAGATTACCATAAAAAATATACTGCAGTTCTACAGAAATGACCCCTGTCAACAAAGACAGAAATTCACACACAATTCTATTATAGATCACAGCACTGTTCTTCCAAGAATCTTTAGTAATTGGATTGTCTAGTCGACCTTCATTGACTTTCATTCATCCTGTCTTGCCTCATGTTAGCCTTGCTTTGAAAAAGTAATATAGGATGATGAGGACAGATTTATAAGTTATGCACTAAAGCATTGTGAATGGGAAATACACTGGTCTGGAACTAATGGCACAGATTTTGCTCCTATCAAAAAGATCTATGATAAGTGAGATATGATTTAATCATTTTCTTTTTATGTATTGCAGCCTATTATATACAAATTCCAGTCCTGCATTGTTTTACAGAAATTCAATATTTTGCCTACACTGAATTAGATTTTGTAAGTATTAGTTTATTTTACATTCTATTCAATAAATGAAAGTACAAAAAGGAAAAAACAGAGATGATAATTCAAAAAGACTGAGGTACAACAATAAAAGCCACTCCAATTCCAACTAAAAAGCCTCACAATAAATGAACACCTACATAAGCTCACACAGAACTGAAAAAAGAGATAGGAATATAAAAAGCAACTGGCAGAGAACAAATACCAGGTTCTCTTATTTAAACAGGTGCACTGCACTGTCTGTAAGTAGATCTTAATATACTTTTTTTAACATGCAA
Source organism: Phainopepla nitens (assembly GCA_013400175.1). Taxonomy (NCBI): domain Eukaryota; kingdom Metazoa; phylum Chordata; class Aves; order Passeriformes; family Bombycillidae; genus Phainopepla; species Phainopepla nitens. The sequence goes on along the minus strand of VXBQ01001154.1, from coordinate 83,408 downwards.
TACACATAAATAAAAGTTGCGAAAATATGTAAAATATTCCTAAGAAGAATGAACTCTGCTAGAGTAAAAATATGCTGTCATGTAAATAGAGAGTCAGTCATGAAGCTACGTATTCACTGCCCAAGGCAATACTAATGGTGGAAGAAACTCTTTTTCTCCCAATTCCTTATTACATAAATTTTTTTTGTCCATCTTGGTCAGACACCAGCTTAAGCAAATTTTATTTGAGCATCAAAGGAAGAAGGAAAGAGTCAGGAAGGCCTTACTAAAATTCAGTTTTATGTTTGAAAAGAGATTACGTTTGAAAAAAGCTCATCTGCCAATTCAGTCCTAGAACTTTCCTGCCTTACCCTCTCATTATTACCTGCTACAGATGGAGGCCCCCATGCCACCCACTCTGAGACCTGCCTCGCATGAAGCACGTGGCTACACCCTCCAATGCTGTCTTTAAGGTATCACATAACCAATGTGCATTTCCCTGGCCTGTCTCACCTGAAATCCTTGAGTGAC
>VXBQ01001154.1:62080-72477 GCA_013400175.1 Phainopepla nitens | reverse complement strand
CATCCTCATAACCTCTACAGAATGAGCAGAATATAAATAAGGTCTCAGACTTCTTTAGGCTCTCCTAGGCAACCTCTTTCTTCAGAAACAAACAGAATGACCAGCTGGACAACAGTAATACTCACCTCCTACCTTGCTCCTTTATCCCAGGAGAGTTAGACCCTTTGCTGTCTTTGTCTCATTACCTTGAAATAAACTATTCCAACAATTATCACAATACATTTTAATGTAAGAAAAAGGATGCAGATGCAAATGAAAAACCTGAAGCATACATTTATCTAAAGTAGGCCATGGTCTACTTAGCATCTGTAATTTTTACAATTTTTTGGAGGGGTTTTCATGAATGATGAAGATATAGCATCAACTATTTATGTGACTAATGCTTTTCATGGAGTATCAACAAAAGATTATTAAACTGAGGAACGTTGAAATCAATACAGGAATTTAAGAGCAGAAAAGTAAAAACAGCCATGATGGAGATAGCAAAGAACTAGACTGAAAGGAGAATAGTTGAGCTGGCTGGACTGAGCAGTTACAAACAGTCTTTGTATAACAGTCTTTAAACAGATAATACAGAGTTTTATCAAGAAGGATGTGCAATTCCCAGAAAAGCAGAACACAATGAACTTTACTGGTGAAGCTGGGAATTTAGTCAACACAGATGATAATAACTGCCCTATAATGTATCAGGTAAAGTCTTCTAGAAGGGAGAAGGAACACAATTCCACAATGCAAGCAGTAAAAATATGTAAAAAGCTCTTTGCAATTCTGTTCACTCATCATTGCACCAGACAAAGACAGAAAAGGGGCACCAAAATCATGGAATTGTAGCAAATGAGAGTACAGTGTTTACTGAAGATCTGATCTCTCACCTGAGATATACTAGGTGACAACAAAAGGAAAAACTATTACTTAAGCATAATTATAACTGCAACACTTGTGTGGAAAGACTCGTAACACAGATTTGAAATTCAAATAAAGTTTCAAATTTCACAGTAATTCAACTTTGTAGTGTTAAAAGTATAGGAAATCTATTTATTGGATCAAAACAGACACAAGCAGCTCTAAATCACGAGATTAGCTATGGAAGCAAGTCATGAGACTTCCTGACACAATGGGTCTCTCTTCCATATGTTTCCATATATTCCTTATACTAGTTAAAATAATTAGCTAAGTCTCACAGACTTCAGGAACATCAAGGTTTAATGAGAAGAATATAATTGTAGTCATGACTGCACCAAATTTGCTTAGTGGTTTTTACTTTTCTTAACAACTTTACTACACTCTTCTTAATGACTTAAACTGCCAAATATTCCTCTAGATCACAATTAGAAATCCAATGAGAAAGTAGATCAGTCTCAAACATAAAAGCAGAAGTAAATTCAACAAAAAAATAAACCAAAACCAAATCACACAAAAACCCTACAAAACCAACTGCACCCACCAGGCTGGGACTCTCATCCAGCAGTCACGGTGATTATACGCATATTACATATATGCTAATCTTTCAAAAATAAAAATAAATAGGTAGAGAAATACCAAATTTGGTATCTCCCCAAAACACACACAACATCAAACACTTATTGGGTAATGATTTCCAAGGGACTGCAGCAAGAAAAAAACTGCTTTCTGAAGGAAAAAACCCTTCCACATCCTTGCTATATATTGAAAAAATTACATTAGGAAAATCAGAATTGCATCTGTATTAGTAAACTTCTTGTGTTTTCAACTGAAGTTTTTTTATTCATGAGATCTTATCTAACAGATGCACTTTTTTACCAACTGTTATGAACTATGGTGGACATTTTCTTTAAGAAACAGAGCAGTAGTGACTTGTGCAAACACACTTAACCCAAGGGCCATGGAATGTGCTTTAGTGGGGTAAAGTCATTCAACAGGGACTGGAAGGACAGGAAACCTTAATACCTGAAGCTGACTATCACTAAAACGGCTATTTCCCACAAAGTTAAAATTGTTAGCCTGAAAATGTGCCCTACACAAATAGGAAAAGCTCTCATTTTGCAGCAGTTTTTATTTCCTGTCTCGCTGCACCACTGCACCACAAGGACCCTAGGGAACTGGACATCCAGTTTATGCAAACCACCCTTGTTGCTGTAAGAATATGAAAACAATATCCAATCTTCACTATGAAATGACCTTGATGGTCTGTATAACATTTGTCAGACTAATAAAATTTGTAAAGATACTTGCTGATGTGATGGATTGCATTTTTCACTGCTCCAGTTACCTCAAACCAAATTGCCTGTCATTATAATGATGGCTCCTCTAAGTGCAGTTTTTTAATTTGTTCCTCAGTCTTTCAACAGTGCTTTCACAATAGACTTAAAGTGTTCATGGATCAATAATGTGCAAGAATAAAATACTGCATTCTGAAAAAAAGTATTTGTAATCTTTCTGCCTATGGTGTGCCATGACAGAGGATTAGCAGGGAACATAATTCTAAGTAACAGAAAAATAAATTCAAACCTAGTTCACAAACATCCAGCACTACGAACAGACAGAAAATCCTACAGATTCTAAAAAGGACCCAGTGCTGGTGATTTGTGGTTCATCCAATGGATGAAAAAGAAAGTGAAAGAATTAATCATAAACTTGTAACCAACACATATCTTGTCAACACACTTGATCACAAACAGTCTGTCCTGCTGAGCTACTCAAGTGTGCCTGACCTGTGCTTCCCTCACAATGAGTTCAGGCAGAATGCACGATGCAATGATAACCAGCAGGGCTTTGAAAGGAATCAGAAAACATTCAGAGCATTTACTCTTTTGGCTCACAGGCCAAAAATGATAAAATGTCTGTATTACTTTCAGTCTCTGAAAACAGCACATCTTAATTCATATGGGAACACAGATTTTCAGGCCATGCTGACAACTTACTTCAGGTAGAGTACTCAGGAAGCAACTCTATCTCTACATGGGACAGTAAATCTTCTGCACAGGATCTGGAAGCTTCCTCATTGACAGACAGGTTCCTAAATGGCACAGATCGAAAGGATCTAAAAGGAGCTCTCCTCAAAAATCCATAAAGGTAAAGTTGGGAGAATTGCCAGGAAATTTCTTTGCAGATGAACTTGGTTTATTAAAAAATGAGCCCAAAAGAAAGCAGCCTCAATCAGGAGCTGAAATATGAAGAGGTTCAAGCATGGTTTGTACCTGCTACAGACAGTGCTCCAGGCAAATATGGTGCTGCACAGACTCTGGTTGGCTGTCAGACATGTATCCAGCCACTCTCCCACACTCTCCTCAGGGAGACAGGGAGTACATTACACAGAAAAGCTCACAGGTCAAGTTAAGGAGACCACACACAATTACTGTCACAGGATAAACAGATTCAACTCTTCTATCTCCTCTGCCCTCTGAGGGAAGCAGATGAATGAATGGGTAATGGGAGTTGAGGTTAGTCCGTAACAGTTCCCTTATGCTACTGCTCCATCCTCACTCTCTTCTCCACCCAGTGTGGCATCCCTCCTACTGGATACAGTCCTTGATGAACTTCTCCAACATAGCTCCATTCAACCAAATGAGGTCCTTCAGAAAAAGGCTCCTCCACAGCCACAGTTCCTGCCGGGAAACCTGTGGGCTCCCCTCCATAGGCCACGGTTCGAGGAACTTGCTCTGGCAGGTGCTCTCCATGGCTGCAGCATCCTGCTGGACATCTCCACAGAGTGCCATGTGGAAATGAGCTCCACAGCAGTCTTCAAAACAGTGTGCAGGGGCATCTCTGCTCCAGCATGTGGAGCATCCCCCTGCCCTCCTCCGTCACTGACCTCAGGGTCTGCAGTGCTGTTTCTCACACTTCGTTCTCACTCCCCTCTCACATTCTGCTGTGCAGTAGTTCTATGCTTTTCAAAGAATACACTCTACCAGATGTGCCACCCCTTTACCACAGGCACACACTGCACCAAAAAATGAAAATATTTTAAAAAATCCAAGCCCTAAAAAGAATCCAGTAAACTGGTTGGGATTTTAGGTAGGAGCAAGATCAAGATTATTATATTATGGATCTGACGATGGCAACTAGACGTAGACTTCCCAATAGTGACTACTTCTATGTTACTGCTTCCCGTCACCTTGGGGTCCAGGAAGTTTAGGTTGAAACCCATGCCCTGACTTTTGGGTTGTAATATACAAGAGAATTTCACAGAAGTCCTAATTAGAAGCTCATACTGCTAAAAGCATATGACATAGCTTTGATCTTCACTCGCCAAACTCCGCTGTTTTTAGTAAAAGTATAGTATTATTCCATTACACAGACATAGATTTAAGAGCTTCAGATTACACACCTGATCCAAAGAAATGACATGGAAGACTGCAAATCTATTCAATTCCACTCTTTTTACTTTTTTACCAGAACTGCTGTAGCTTTAAATATCTTTCAGTTCAAATCACAATATCCTAAACATTAATATTTTTAACTATAATTTCACATACTTCAATTAGGCTTTTCTAAAGGTCAGAGCAGTAACTCAGAAGCTAAACTACACAAGAAAGCTGAGTTGTACATAAAACTATGAACAAACCCAGTATTAAGGACATATTTTAAGGCAGTAATAATTTTTCACTTGCTTTTCAATACATCTTATCTCTCTCTCCTTTAGCACTTCCAAATACATGTGTTAGATGAAACTGTAGCATTAAAAAGCTATATATAAACCTATACACAAAACTTCAGGTTAAGAAATTCTTTTGTGCTACTGCATAACAATATCTTGACTTATAAAAATATAATAAATACACTACAGTGTAAACTACACCATATATATTCATATACACATATATACACACATATATATGCAAATTAGTCAAGGAATATACACATTTTCAGACAAGCTAGCATGTAAAAGGACAGATATTTAAATCTGTATTAATTTTCCAAAGCAAGTTCATCAAAGGATCCCACAGTTTCTCCTGGGATAACAGTTTAAAGGAACATGCTGGGTCCTATGCATTTTATGCAGGATGGTGTTACAAATGCCCATGGTCAGATACAAGGTAAAGCACAGGCAAAACAAAAATCAAACAATTCACCTAAAATTTCTAAGCAATATGGTTATGCTAAAGTAACTGAATGGAAACACATTTGCTCTAAGTACATCACCGGAGGTTTGCTCAACATTTTTGAAAATAAAGTCACTTACCTTTTGTGCATTTTGTCCTAGTTGTGTTGCTTTGTAAAAGATTAAGTCACTGAGTCCCTCTACAGTTACAACTTTCAAGGGCTCAGAGATAACTGGTGTTGCTTAAAAATGTGAAGCTCAAAGTTAAAAGCAATCACAAAATTAAGACTTCACTGGAATTATCTAAAGAAGACCATATTGTGCTGTGCCTGGTAAACTGAGTACCCAGATTGTATGGAAAACTGAATATAATGTTCTGATTACTGGGATTCAGCAACATCAGTGATATCTTCTGCTCTGGTAACTAGATTTCAATACATACCCAAATAAATGCCTTTGTCAAAACCAGAAAATCTTACAATTCTGCAAGACATACTGTTGTAAACAAAAAAATAATCTCTCTTTTCACTGCTGCCGATACAAGGTGAAAGAACATAGACCTGTCTTTTTACTTGCAAAACTTACACAAAAAGCCACAATACAGCCCCAGGGAAGGACTGAACTACTTTCCCCTCATCATGAGCAACAGCAAGGAACTAGGAATAACAAGTTTTCCTTCTGAAAAAAAAGCACAACTTCTTCCTCTTGTTCTTAAAATCAGCTGTAAGAGTTTATATAATAAACTGGCACTTTCTTCCAAAATATTCACTAGTATGAATATTTTGGTGTGGTGTTTCTTTCTGCCTCTCCACCTGCATCGTCTCAAAACTTAAAGGAAGACAAGGATGGACTTTTTAGCAGGGCCCAGTAACACAAGGGGCAATGGTTTTAAACTGTGAGAGGGTAGATTGAGACTAGCTGTAAGGAGGGTATTTTTGCAATGAGGCTGGTGAAACACTGGAACACTGAGCGATGCCCCATCCCTGGGAACATTCACAGTCAGATGGGATGGGGCTTTGACCAACCTGCTCCAGTGGAAGATGTCCCTCCCTGCCCATGGCAGGGAGTTGGTTTAGACCACACTGAAAGATCCCCTCTAACTCAAACCATTCCATGATTCTGTGATTTTCTCACAATAGAAGTGTGCCTGAACTGCTTTTGCTACATTTGTTGCCAAGTATTTTCATTGAGTGAAAAAAAATTACAGACATTAGTAGAAATACTAATAATGTGAGAAGCTCACTAAATATAAAAACACATCAACCCCAAATGTTCTTAATAATTTCACTGTATATTTGAAGTCAGTATATATTTTGGCAAATAAAGCACCTGAATTTCACCTACTCCATAATAAAAAAAATCCACTATTCCACTCCTGGCTATAATTTAAATAAAATATCTTCATGTATATTACCATATGTACACATTGCTACATTTTGTTTAAAATAGCTAAAATGAAAAGACACTTGAAAAATTAGGGCAAAAAATCTAACAGACAAAAGTTGAAGGCATTAAACAGTGACAAATATTTTTAGTTCCAGCTTCTAAGTAATGCCTCCAGTCAAACTTACGTCATTGTTCAACCACTATATAAAAATACACTCAGTAATTTTATTAACTAAAATTTAGTAAGTTGTTTTCTTAAATTGTTTTCCAGCATGCCTGAAAATGATCTCTAAACATTAAAGGAAAGAAACATTAAAAAGCGTCAAATAAAACTAACCTGAAGTATACAATAGCATATTAAAGAGAAGTATCACTAATAACAAGATCATTCCACACATGATTAGCTGTAATCACTATTATGATACAAATGCACAAAAATTACTTTCTTGTTTACATAGCACTAATTCAATGTTCTTCCTCTTTAGATAAATATGACAATCAACCAACACCTTTAACTGCATACAAAGCAAAAAGATAGTTTTCTGGTCTCTTCAATTAAATAAATTCCAACTATTACGGCCTCTATACTATACTTAACATGGATGACAGTATGAAAAAAAATGAAATAATTATTGCTTTCTAAAACCACATGACTTGAAAGTTATATAAAAGTGTTTCTGTCACTTCACATTTTAAACTTAACTTACAATCCATTACCACTAGCTTACTATGCTTTAAGGTAGTTTTCAGTCACTCAGAAATATTATCTCTTAACCTACTAATGCTTAGTCTTCTGAGCACTTTTTAATGGCTGTAAAAAAAAAAAAAATATTGGAATTCCAAATGGACTTCATCAATCAAAACATTTTTTTTCTATGTTTGTTAATCCTTTCAAAATAATTCTATCTTTAAACATTTTTTCCCAAATGGATCTTACTCAACTGTCTACAAGTTCTGCCCTCATTTTTTAGCTACTTTGTCTAACACATTTATATGGCTTACAATCCTTTAATTCCCTGTATCATCCACTGAAGCATTAAACCAGAAAAAAAAAATGCAAAATACCTAATGTTGCATTTGTTTTATGATGCTGATTCTTTCATCTGACTGAAACTTCACCTTGTAACAGATTATTCTTGCCTCCAAGGATTTACGTCATTGACTTGTTTAACCTTGCTTGTTAACCTTTTGCCACATTTTTACATCTTTTTAATGATGTATTTCCTCTTCTTCCTTAAGTATCTTTCACTGATTACTATGTGGGTTTAATTTTTCTTACTGTACATTTTCTGTTCTTTTCAGTAAGTTGTTTTGTTTTACTTTGTTTCCTGAAGTTGTGCACATTAACACGTGTATGGGTGTGTTCTGCAGCTAATTTTGGAATTTTTGTCCTTCAATTTTTATTTAGATTTGCAACACATAGTAGCTCCTTCTACTGACTAGTGCTCATATTATAAGTTTTTCACTAAGCATTACAATAGTGGTTAAATCTCCTACATGGTCCATAATCAGTCCTCGCACATCACTCACAGTCTTTCTATCTCACTTTAGCTGTATCTCAATCCTCTCCCATGACTACTGTAGTTCAAGAGGATATTTCCTGCTCTCCTATATCCTTCAGTATGTTCCATGCAGCCAGTAACCATTTTCCTGTAACATGAAAATTATTTTTCTTCTGGCTCCCACTTCAAAATACAATTCACTTAGTGTAAAGAATAAAATTTAACTTCAAGTTCAAAGCATTAAAAAAAAAACATGCACCACATAAAAAACCCAAATAATGTTGAAGTTAGAAAACACCACTATTTTTTCCCCTTGTATTTTTTCCTGCAACAAAAAGAGAAGGCTAGCATACATATAATCTAAAAGTCTTTCTTTACAAAATTATGTAACAATAGTTCAATTAACAGACTACTGAAAATGTTCACACAGTACCACTAGGTTTAGAAACAGTACTCTATACCAGACTGTCTTGGATTGATATGGACAAATGTAAAATAAATATATAACATATAAAATGTTTCTAAAACCTAAAATAAACATGCAACAAACATAAATAAATACATGATTCTGAAGTGCATCTCCTTTAAGTGCCTCTCATTCTCTTCTACTTTTATTTTCACTGTTTCCTTGCTTTCTTGACGAAAACTCTTTTTAAAACAACCCGAGCAGTCAAAAAGTTTTGCTATTCTAATTTTACTATGAATAAGCTGTATTTATGACATGAAACTTAGATCTATAAAACCCCATTTCTAATTTAAAAATACATTGTCCTCCCCTGCCCTGAAGTCATATACAAATAGTAAACAGTGCAATTCTTGCTCACAAGCTACAACTTTCTATACTTAAACAATTGCTGAATATCAAGGCTAAAGATAACTTCCCCTTCAAATGCACATGAACACAAATTTAAACTCTTGAAACAGCTTCATAATCATGGGAAGTGTTTCTTCTGTAAATATGAAGTCTAAACCAGAAAAAAACGTTACATTCATACTTCAGAACTCCAGATGAATAAATAAATGCACTCATTATTAATGAACTTCTTTAAACTTTTTTCCAAAACATTATTAAAATATCATGACTGCAATATCCCTGAATTTTTATTTTTAGTAAATAAAATATTTTTACTTCAATTTTAGAAGGAAAAAAGCCTATATGAGAACAGAAAACCTGCAGTAAGAATTATGCACCTCACATCTTCCTTAAAAACAATATTTTCTGATTAAAAATCTATATCCATTCTTATTAATACTACTGAAGTTTTCAAACTGAAAATGTTACTTACAAGATCCATTTGCATTGTAGTAACAATCTAAGAAAACCCTACAACAAAAAACCTACACTACCCATTTACTGGCCATTGATACAGATTAAGACTTTGATGCAGTTCTAAAATGTCAGCAGCAGGAGGAAAAAAAAAACCTATCAGTTTCTTTGCCACCTTACAGAACAATACATATTTTTAATGTCTTTCTTTTATTTTTTTTTTTTTGGACACAACCAAATGTCAGCTTAGACTTATTCCACACTACACTCCAGGTGTGTTGAGACATACTTCCTGCTTTCTCTTTGAGAGAGGAAATCCATACATATCTAACACAGATGCCACAGCTATCCAAGAAAGGGAAATGCTTTCAAATTCATGGTCAGGATACTGTACTTCCTAGTACCCTCAAGTTTAATAAAAGACAAATGAAGTTTCAAAAATAATGCTTATATCTGTTATCTATTATTTTTAGAAACATTAAATATACAAAACAAGGTATTCTGAGTATAAACCGGGTGGCAGGGGGCGTAGGCTGTTTGTTGTTTTCTCATTTTTTGTATTAGACAAGGACAAAGAAATGCAGTCTGTTTCATCTCCTGCTGACAGTGTACCTAAATACAAACAGACACAATCTGGAAGCCAGCTAGCTAAATGGAACCAAAACCAGCTGACAGAGGGACTCTGTGCCCATAAATGCCCTACTACTTTCAGCCCAGAAAATTCAGTCTCATGACCCAAAACTAAAGAGAAAGACTAGCAAAAGATAACTAAGGTAAAATTAAGGAGTGGAAGGTTACAGTAAAATATCAATATTTCTAAAGATTTCTTAAGACTTCAATGAGCATTTTTTATGCGTGGATATTTGGAAATGAGTGCATTGAGTCAAGTACACTGTCAAGAACTCAAGATGTATCCTTAGTCTTCTAACAATCTTGAGATTTGGAATAGACAAATAAAATTTTTCCTCACATCAGGTTTAAACATACAATGCAGAAATTACACCTGTGATTTTCTAGGAAGCACAATAAATAAAAATGCAAAAAATATTTGCAAGACACTGATAGTGTTGCATGTTTTCTAAATCCCTTGTTTTTCTGATAACATGAAATATAATCTATGGTTGTTATGGCATCTTATCCCAAAAATAGCAAATTACAAATATGCAAACCAAAACTCCTAGCTTTCAAAATTCAGACTGCTTGAATTCTAAAAAAAAAAAAA
>VXBQ01001154.1:18800-40614 GCA_013400175.1 Phainopepla nitens | reverse complement strand
GAAGTCCAGTTAAAGAATTGAAACTCATGTCACAAAGGACACAATCACACTTTTCCACTCCTGTATAAGCACCGACTTGCATGACATGGGTCAGAGTCTAATAATATTAAAGATTACACCTTTAATACCCGAAATAACAAGTTCCTGACTTCCAGGGAGTGTTGCACAATCATTCTTCAAAATTAATAGGAACTGAGTATATAAAAAGTATTTGGAGTGTATTAAAAATATTTTGAAATAACTTTCTGAAGACCTAAGCATGAGTATAGGAACTCAATTATGTAAACTGCTAAACTTCCAAAACTGAAATCAGGTATTCTAGAAGTTGTTGATCTAATTAACACTTACACAGTTCTGAAATCAGTACCTCCAGTCATTACTAATTTTTAACTAAGTTCTATTGAAAATTCAACTAATTTTTCCAATTATTGTCTCTCAGAAGTAACACTGAAACTCCAGAAGCTAGCTGGCCTCTTTTGAGGCCTGCTGAATTTGCCATGGCAAGATAATTATGCACAGTAATAGAGCATCATAACTTGCTGACATTCCCACATGCATCCTGGAATAATCCTGAAATGAAGAGAAAGAATACACAGAAAATGAGGTCTCTGATTTTCAGCCCTTTTCCACCAAGAACCTCCAGGTCACTACATTAGCATCAGAAAGATTTACTCAAGTCCATCCTTGCAAAGTCACACAAAAAGCGGAACAGACACCGGAAGTCACAACAACAGAAGGATTTGTCAGAATTTGTGCAAGGCACTAATTGGGAACATCAAGGCACTACAACTTCTCTTAAGGAACACACCATTATATTTAAAGAAGCTGGCTACCTTAAGACAAACAATGATTTTCACAGTTTTTAATATAGCTATTGAACTATTTTCATAGTTTAAAAATAACTATTTCTTGACGAAATTCAGCTTTTTCAAATAAAACAATCACATTTTACTTGACAGTTTAGTCTTATATGTCAGTGTCTATCCCTGCACCACCACTGTTCCAAATGGGTTATTTAACCTACAAGTAGGTTACTAGATGAATATAACTGGTAAAAAAATAGATCTTCAAAACAAAATAATACAGGAATGGACAATTCTCAAAAAATTGTGAGAATTAAACTAGAACAGATCTCTCTCTGATTTGATTTGAAATACAAACCTGCAGAGTTTAGAAGAAAATCATAAGGATGACAAAAACATTGAAAATACCTGAGGAAAAGAAGAACAAAAAGTATCTTAAATATTTCTTGGCTTATCTGAACAGAATAAAACAAAATACACATGACTCAAACTCATGAGATATCTTTGCAAATGGCTGCCTATGTGAAGCTTTAAATATAGCCTAAATAACAAATATTTCAATTGTTCTAGAATTAAAAAACAACCCTCAGGCAAAGGAAAAAAGAACAAAACTTAAATTTATCAATCTTGAAAGACAATTAAAGTAATAACTAGAAAGAGAGCAGATATTAAGAGCTAGACACTTTTCCAGAAACAGATTAAAAGTTGATTGAAATTATAACTCCAACGGAAAAGATGACCAACTACAAGGAGCAGCGACACATCTCTCTGTATGAGAGGGTATGAAGGGGAAAGGTAAAAACCCACAACCCAACACCACTCACATGCCTGCAGGAAGGTACAACTGACTCTGCAGGTCACATTCTACTCAGTCATTGCTTTGTGCAGAGCACAGCAAATCTCACTACCAACTGGGGGTGATACCTCCTACCTCAGAGATTGCTGCTGGTAATTCTCTTCCGTGTTGATGGAAGTCTTAACACCCATTCTGATGCAAAACAACAATCTTTTTGAAACCTTGTTTATTTTTACTGGATGAGGATGCCAGTGTTAATGGTATCAGAAAGATAAAGCTAAACAAACTGACCTTGAACAAATTCAGTGTCAGCAAGTGAAAACTGAAAATAAACTGTGAAAGTGCGTAAGGCAAACATAAAAGTGCTCAATAGAAGGAATGCTTGAGGGGAAAAAAAAAATCACTTCAGTCAACTTAAAAGGATTGCAATAACACAGAATAACAACAAGGTGAAAATTATGGGGTTGCATCATAATTGTAATCTACTATCTGAATTTAAAAAGGAATTATGGTCTGCAAAGACAGAAGCCCTTTGCCTCCTTCAAACAGTTCACAAGAGAGAATAAAAAGAAAAAACCTCTAAAATCTTTGTGAGACATATAACAACTTTCAGTAAATATTTTCAATGCCACTTGCACTATACAGAAAAAAATGAGTTAGCTACTAAATGACACCCTGTTTGTGAAACAACTAGATTAGACTCAATAACAAGGATACAACCTTTGCAAAATCATTTTGATTTCAGAGGAGAAATGGTAAAGAAAAAACACGGCTATACAAAAATAGTTTTATGAGGAATCAAAAAAATACCATCTTTAATGTAATAGTTTTTATTTTCATTTTTAATTAAGGTCAGCATTTAATGCTGCTACTGTTAAACCAAAATTATCAATCAACAGAAGAGTCAAATTTTTTCATTCATCTGAAGCTTTGGAATTCTGTTTTTCTTTGCTTGACTGAAGAGTAGGGACAGTTTTCAAAAAGATAAGAAACTCTAAAATCATTCTACAGACCAACTTCGATTACAGTGACAAATAAACAGTTCCCCTCAAACATACAATAACTAAGTAGAGGAAAATTGCACCCTTCCTGCCCTCACACCGCATCATCCCCTGATGCAGTCCTCAGTGCTCAGAAAAAAACACTTTCTTAATAACAGGAACAGAATATTAAGGTTGAATTGTCAGTCTCCATCCATCAAACTCCTCATTCATTGGCAATGAGTTGTCCGTTTGTGAGTTGTGCAACTCACAAATAATGTGGTGTGTTGTGCCTTTAAAAAAAAAATTGACATAGGAGATGTCTTTACCTTACACAGATGCATGCAATTTACCCCAACTAACTTTAAATCTAAATATGTTATAAATTGATATTTAAATTATTTACATAATATTAAGTTAGTGTTTAGGAGGAAAACAAACAACAAAATGCATATGGCATACCGAAATACCTTTAATCACAACATTAATTCAAGAGTTGTACAAAGAGCAGCTATGGGACAGTGAGTATTTAAAACTTCTCCTTCTGTGTAATCCACCTCTAAATAGTCAAAGTACTGATTTAGGCTCATAAATTCACACAGAAATAGTTTCAATACCGACTGATAAAGACTTTTGGTTTAGCTGATAAAAATCACAGTGTTAATATAACAGACTGGATTTCATCAAGGCACTGGAATACATGTCAATTCAGTGATAAGTTCACAAATATAAATAGTGCACCATCACTGAGTGACCACCTGTCTACCAGTCATTTCTTAGTCTTTACTCTGCTAAACACATTTGTCTTTTTTAAAGACATTTTTCTATCACTGAAATTCATTGGTAAATGCTTATAAAATGGTAGCATAAAATATAACTTGAAAATATCTGTGCAATCTACAGACTCGCAATCGATATGGTCAAAGTCTACCTATGGCAAAAGCATTCCAGCTCAGCGGCGAATTTTTCACATTGTGCTGTACAGCTGTATGAGATATCACTGCTAAAGATGAATCCAAAACCATTTTTCATAACTCCTACCAGCAGACTCAATGCCGTAAGTTGTAATTTACCCCTCCTCCTTTTATTCTGAGATACCTATACACCAGGGAATAGGTTCAAGAATAAATTTTCCCAAGTTACTGTGATGCTCATAATCTATTCCTTTTATTCCACACTCATCTATTACTTCAGTAATCTTTTCTTTTAAAGACAAGACCATGTGGAGCACAAATTAGCAATCTTCTATGATAAAAATGGCTTACATTCACTCTTAGAAATAATACTAATAACACCAATGAGGGGGGGAGGGGGAAGCAAACAAAGATGAGTTTGGAGAAAGTCTGACTGCCAATGCCCACTCTTTTCCAGCAGAAAAAAAGCCAGAATGGGCTGTAAGCCTGGATCTATTTGGAGAGCAGCATCATTTATAACTGATCTATCCTTTGATTACGCCAAGCTTCAACTTTAGGGGAGAACCATTGAAAAATTAAGAGTGAAGCTTACAGCACCTGTTATCAAGTCTCTTTTCAGTATCAGAGAATATAGGACTTCTGGAAAACCAAGCTTTGTTTAATCATCTTGCAAATTTCAGCAGCAAGGCTTTTCTAGAATTCTCACTTTCTTTAATCCCCCAACTCATATTCTCCAAATGATCATAAAAACCCCCAAAGCTCAAAGGCAAACAAGCAAAAAAAACCCCTCACCACCCAAAACCCATCACCAAGGAATTTTTTTTTATTTTTCCAAGAAAAAACCTAGGCATATTAGTTAAAGCTGCCAAAAAAAAAAAAAAAAACAAAACCCCCCAAAAAAAAAACCAAAAAAAAAACAAAAAAAAAAAAAGAAAAAAGAAAAAAACCCACCACATCAGTGCAATCCACTGCTTTTTACTACAGGGATGGAAAGCCTCTCAGACAAGACTGAAGAGAGTCAGGAGCTATACACTTTCCTTATGTTCCCATGTTCCTCTCATAAAACCACCTAGGAACAAAGCCTAGATGAGCAGAAGTAAACCACAGCAAAACAACATAACATTGCCTGCTTTTATTTGATTCTACACTTAGAGCAGACTGTAGCATGCAGTGAAAGAAGTACCAGATAGCCCTACCAAACCTCTTCACATCCTGAACAGAAAATGTTCATCCTGTGCCAAGTCTCATCACACTGCTCTACATACATCCAAGTAATCCATCTCAAAATTAATTATCTTTAGCATAGATGACATGTATAAGCAGAAAATAATAATGCTTCTTTTCAAACCAGGGTTTGAACACAGGCAAGCTGTATTTTTCAAAGGACAATGAAACAGCAAAAGCACATCTATCATACTGCAGCGGTTTCCCCTGTTAACTGGTGCAGAAAAAATCCTGGATTTTAAGGATTCATAAGGAGATATTCATAGAGATTTCTTACTTTTTTGTGAAAAATGAGAACTTCTCTAAACATAAGATCGGCACACACACATACTGTCTAGCTAGAAGGAGAATTTCTATCTAAAGTAAAAAGCAAGGGAAAGCTTGAAAATGTGAGGAAAATGTAAATTGTAATGATGCAGGTACTACAAACTGTAGTGACATCAATATGAAATTAGTTGGTAGTTCTTCAGTAATACTTGTTTTCAGAATCAACAGCTGCTTTTACAAAAATGCTGATCGTGCAGTGCACAACATTAGTAATTACTCTTTACATTCAGGAGCCTACCTTTTCTGCAAGCCAAGAAAAGAAGTCAGAGAAAAAAAATCAAGAAAACCATAATCATATGTCTTCCGAATAAATTACAAACACGTTAACCAGTAAAAACACCAATAATTCCACCTACTATGTTAAGCAAAGAAAATAATTTGCAGTGTTACCTGAAAAAATAAAACTAATTGAACACTACTTTTAAGATAGCCAAATCTGTCACGAACAAATATGCCTGGAGAACTAAATAGATGAAAGAGGGGTGCAGTCTTCTGTGATGGAGACTAACTATTGCAGGAGTTGCCAGTCCTAGTAAACACAACTCTAGCACACCAATTCATGCATGGCAGATTTGGTAAATAAAGAATGACATCTTTAACAGAATTACCAGATTAAAAGAACAATTTATTGAAGCACACATTCATAAGCCAGGGTATCTAAATATCTGATCTGCCTGTTTTCTTTTACTATGCATTTAAGTTTGTCTTCTTCCAAAGCAGCATTTCCTAAAAAGACCAGACACAGAAAGACATGAAGCATGTTTAATTCAAGAAGAATGCACAGATTTTTTTTTAGCTGCTGGACAAATATATTACATTTTTACTCACAAATATTGTTTGAAAATATAAGCCATATAATATTATAGAATGCAATATTTAAATTCTTTTCCTTCAAATAACATGCTAAAATCGGTGGAGCGTTTATATACACATTGCATTACAAAAATTCTGCACAGCTAGTAGCATCTAAATGCAAACCAACTGCAGAGAGATACTTTTCAGATCAAAAGTGCTTACATCACAAAAACCACTACATTTTCAACTGTTTTTAATGCACACTTACTATCTTTCATCACCTTGCATCACCTTGTCAATCTTCAAACTTAAAGTCTATTGCTAATTGGCAATTAGACATTGTTCTGCAGACACAAAGATACCTACATGTTACAAATGATTGAATTAGTGTCACATGACACCACATTTCTATGCGTTACTAAGGAAATAGCTTAAAATTTACAAAAATAGTCAAAATAGGCATCTGGATATACTTCTTAATTAAAACATACTTTAAGTTTGCCTTACAAATACTTGTAGTTTGAGAGCAGGAGCTTAAAAGATTTGTTTCAGTATTCTACTTGTGCCTACTTTAAGGCACAAACTGCACTGTCATCATTTTCATAAGATTAGAGGAAATTACTAGCTAAGCCAAAGCTAGCAATAAAAATAAAGAACTTAGGATGGCAGCTTCTTGCATTACTTCACCCAGGTTTTATTTTGGGAAGGTGTCAGCTCACAGATATATTAGATCTCTCTCTACAGTTCAAGAATCACTACAGCCATGTAAAAGCGCACACCAACTAACTAAACCAGCAGTATCTCACCATAAAAATCCAGGATATCCCCTGTTTCTCTAAGTCTTTTCAGTCTCAGGAGAGAGTGCCTTACAGGAGAGGAAAACAGTGATTTACCTGAGTTTATGCTGTAATGCAGCCCAACTGTCACCTGCAAGAAAACAACAAGTAGGCCCCTGCCACAGTGTCTGAAATGGCTGGAATACCTTCAGAGAAGTTTGGAATTTCCAGATAACTTCACCCACCACAGAATGAAGCATACAGAGGAGGCGGGCAATGGCCTTCACAGGACGCGACAGTTCTACCAGATACAACCACAAGAATTTTGTTGCCTCACAAAAAATTACTTTCTCCAAAGGATGACCGTCCTCCCAATTTTCCATTTGTATAAAACAATAAGTAAGAAAGTAGTACCGTCCAAGTTTAAAATTCACTGCCCTTATAGCTTTTCTCCCAGCAAAAAAAAAAAAAAAAAAAAACACCACCACTTATCTCTACAGGNCATCATTTCACGGAGGACTAGTATCACAATCGAAAAAACAAAAGGTCAGCTGCAGCAATCCTTCGATAACAGTTTATTTGCAACACCTTTCCCAAGCAAGACTAAAAAAGAAAAAGCAAAAAAGCACAGAACATCTACAAGATGTACATACAGCAAACACCCACACTATTTCTGTCTCATTAAAAGCATTCCAAAACTTCCTGAAACTTTGTAGCAAATACTTCAAAAGCTGGAGAAATTGCAGTCTGTCAGCAACAGGAACACTACAGTGTTTTCCAGACTGTACAGTGCTAAGAGACATTTTTAAAAACACTCTGACATTAGCTCAAGAATGAGCTCTATAGGAAGGTATTCTGAGATGCAAGAGACATATTAAAAATGAAGGAAAACTGTATAAGATAGAGCTGTTCTGAAACATATAAAGTACAAATTTTTGAAGTGTGCACCATTAAGGTATTTTCAGAAATGCCTAAAACCACAGAATTTATCAACAACTGTTTCATTCTAGAAGTTCTCATCCTTCTGAAATAATGTATTTAAACAGCCTTATGTAGTAGCTGAAATCATCCAATTTCAAGAATACAAGCACAAATCTCTCTCTCATGTTATACAATATAGGTACTCTCTAAACAGCTGAGCAGTCCCCCATATTTTCAAGAAGCAGCACAAGATTAACGGCAAACACTTCCCCTCCCACCACAACAATCCAGTAACTTCAGTGCAACCAACAACTTTCATTTTCACATATTTTANCACCACTTATCTCTACAGGCACCACAGTTTCACATCATTTCACGGAGGACTAGTATCACAATCGAAAAAACAAAAGGTCAGCTGCAGCAATCCTTCGATAACAGTTTATTTGCAACACCTTTCCCAAGCAAGACTAAAAAAGAAAAAGCAAAAAAGCACAGAACATCTACAAGATGTACATACAGCAAACACCCACACTATTTTTATAAAACCATATTTTAAAAACTCTAAAGTCTCCAGACATGAACAGACTGGGTAATACAACAAAAGAGAATTGTGCAGATGAAGAGAGTTGCAAAGATGACATTCCATGCAAAGCAAACACCTCTTTGGTTACACCTACATCTTGCTGCAGAGCCTGACAGCAGTGAACTGTACAGCTGTACCTGTGGCACAAAACCACGGACAGCATCCGCAGGGTAGCATCTCCAGACACACAAGGCCTCCAAACAAATCCTCTGGGCACGGGGCCCACGTGTCAGTGAGGGACACCGTGGCACAGGTACAGCTACGCCTCCAACAGCAGCACTATGTGCCATCCTCACTGCAAAATGCAGCCCTTGGAAGCAGCCCCAGGAAGTCTTACAGAAAACTTGCACTTGGCAATGCACATTCATCCATAATGAAGTTGGCCCATTGATCCATTTACCAAATCCAGTACTTTTTTTCTTTTGAGAGTGAGGAAAATAAAAATACTCCATGAAAACCTTACCCTTGGAGGTTTTTTGTTTGTTTTTCTCTATGTTTAAGAATAAAAATATTTAAAAATTAGTACCTCCCAATAGTATTTTATCTTTTTTGTGATTTTGTAATCTAGATTTTTTTTTTCTAATTCACATTTTGATGTTTCAGATAGAAAAATATTCTTAAAGCATACTTGTAATTTTACAAAGGTGGTAGGAGAGGGAATACCAGAACAATCTTCTCCATTGCCATGGTTTAACCCTAGCAGCTCACTACCCATAGTGGTATGGGGAGGAGAATCAGCAGGGTAACAATGAGAAAACAGATACAGACATATATAAATATATATAAATCTCATAAAAACTTGGAAGGTTTAAAAATAATTTTGCAGTTTTAGAAAATTGTAATTTAATGGTATAATGTCAGAACAACGTACAATTCCTAGAGAGACATACACACAAAAACAAAACAAAATGAAAAACAAAACCAGCCCACATTTGGATGCAATGGAACAAGAAGACCAAATGAAGACAACCACAAGTTGGTGTCTGAGGATCACTTCAGCAAGATAATTTTAAGGGAAAGCCTCAGGATACAACAGAACTTTTAATAGTTATTACTGTAAAAAAATGAATTTAAAAAACCCCAAACTACACAAAACAAGGAAAAGGAGGAACACTAAGCTGAGGACTCTCAAAAATACTGGGGCAAAGCTACCCACAGCTCTGAAAAGTAGAACTGGATGTTACAATAACTACAACAGCACCTATGTCTGAAGATCAGACAAACAGTTTCTTAAACATTATCATTCTGGATTAAAAACCAATGACAGCTGAAAGGCCATAGCAAATTCTAAAATAAATAACAGTGTAATTCCTAGGATGAAAGCGCATAAAGTGTGTTTGGATGATAAATTTGCAATTTAAGTGTTAATCCAAGTATAAATGCAATAATTTAGCCACCAGGGGGACCAATGTTGCAGATTAAAACTCTTAAGAATTTAACCTTGACTCAAAAAAGACAGTATTGAGGATGGTTTCAGCAATTTGGTCTCCATGCCTATTCCGTTTACCCTGTAGCATTGTGTACCAACAATGTAGCATTTTGAAGAACACAACCACCTGGAAGAGCACCTCCAGATACTCACAGAGAACATATATTTATGTCAGTGCTCCCAGGTACCGGTCACTACAGAAAGATGAGAGGGAGGAATGCAGACATTTGTAGAACTGTAGCCTAATCTGAGATCTGATCTCTCATACTGAAAACTGTAACCTCTGTAAGTTACGGGGAAGTTCTTTGGGAAACAAAAGTGTTTTCCCACAGCTACAGAAATTTGACGAGTTCATTCTTCTAGCTTCATAAAGACAAAAAAGTTCAACTGGAATTTGCTGGAAAGAAATTACATAAATAAAGATGTCTGCCTGTCATTCATTACTTTTACACAACCTTGTCTCTGTCGTATACAAATAAAAATGTATTTGTATTATCTTTGATTGATGCAAATTACCACTATTTTAAAATAATGATACTGACAGTTTTAAGGGATTTGCTTCACAGCATCATGCTTATGATCTCTTTCAGTAAGCATCACAGCTCACTGGGAAAAATATTATCAGTTTTGATTTATTGCTATCCTTAGTGGATGGCTGAAGATTCTTACAAAGTACAACATGAGTCAAGATACCAACTTAACAGATGAAAAACCTACAAATTATTCATCTGGAGTTTGTCAGTGCTCTCTTTGACACAAGATACAACCAGATTAAAACAAGTAAACAAACAAAAACCCCAATAAGAAAACAAACAAACTACAGAAATTTTAGCTCCATTTAGGTAACTTTAATATCTAGCAGCACATATTTTAGTGGAAAGATTTTTCATTCTAGCATCATGGAATTTGGCTTGTGACTAAAGTACTGAATACCAGTGATCCCAAAGGACAACTAAATATGGGTATTTCAAACAATTGAAAAGGCTCTATATCCAGCTACCAATTCCTGGTCATCAAGTTTTTAATTAAAAGCTCAAATAGCTTATTCAACAACAACAGCAGTCAAAAAACACATGAAAGAAACAAAAAAGTGGGAGTGCCTACATTCTAACTCAAAATTTAAAACTCACAACTTTCTGAAATTTGCTTGTATATTGCATTCAGGATTTCTGCATTACCTCCATTTCGACTTTCAATTCTAGAATCTTTAACACTGAGAATATTATTTGTTACAGCTCTTCCCAAGTTTCATGTACAACACTAACATGCCAGCAATTAATGCACAGGCATAAAAAGATGTCACTTGAATGTATAAACAAATGCATTTAATCTTTATTAAAATGATACACAAAATACATCATTTGCAAGTATCAAACAAATAATCACCTTACAATGCTGACCAAAAAGGAGAAAAAAGTTCTGCATCAGCCAGTTTTCTACTCTTTCATTCCATCACTCATTTCTTTGTCATAGTTCTACAGTATATGTCCTACACATTTTTGCACATAGCATGTTTATTAAAAGTAACAAATTACAGCCCGAAGAAATGCTTTAAGTGGTATAATACCTAATTTTATATCAATATCAAAACTGGAAGTTTTTAAACAGCAGAGTAAGTACAGCCATTAATCAACCACATGTAACCTGACAAGAGTCAAAAAGTATAATTAATGCAGCAATACAGATTACAACTCCAGCTGTTGGTTGCTTTTAAATGTGTACACACACAGCATACACGTCAAGTAAACTCAAAACGTTGAAATGCAGCACCTGTCTAAAAATGAAAAATAGAAAAGAAGCAGAAAGTGGTGAAACCATAGAGCTGACCTTATTGAGACACTTAAGAATTACTCTGACAGCAATCCTGGCAGCTGAAGGGAACGCAGGGTTCTGTGGAAGCAGCACAACACTCAGAAATTACTCGGAATCGGCAATTCCCCACAGCGCGGGCCAGCAGCTCGCCACCACGGCAAAGTCAATGCCGCCACCTAAGGGTGACAACGCCGCACTGTGCTCACTGACACAGCACTTGTACCAGCCACACTGAAAACAAAACTCTGACTCCTGCCTTTACTGAAGATACATGTAGCTGATGTACGCACATGTACACAAGCTTAGCTTTTTTCCCTTCTATTAACATCCAACTTGGCATAAACGTTATACTGCAGGAACAGTATTACAGAAATCGCCCAGGTCAAAATGCAACAGATCTAGAGAGAAAAGACAGGCAGGAAAGACAGAAAGACAAAAAACAGAGACAGAGAGACAAAAAAGAGACAGAGAGACAAAAAACAGAGACAAAAAAAAGACAAAAAAAAAAAAGACAAAAGAAAGGAAAAAATTGCCAAAAATACAGACCAAAAAAAAAGACAAAAAAAAAAAAAGACCAGAAAAACAAAAAAAAGACCGGAAAAACAAAAAAAAAGACCGAAAAAAAAAAAAAAAACCAAAAAAAAAAAAAAAAAACCGGAAAAAAAAAAAAAAAAACCGAAAAAAAAAAAAAAGACCAAAAAAAAAAAAAGACTGGGAAAAAAAAAAAGACCGGAAAAAGGACAAAAAGAAAATTGAACTCTGAGAAATAAGGTTCTGTAAATTAGGTTTCTAGGAAATTAACTGAATCATTTTATGTTGTTAAAAAAATTAATAAATAAACGTATCAGAAGAGCTTGCCGAAAGACAAACATTTCCATAATGATTTTACTACTAGACAGATGTCTCATGTAGTTCTTATGAAAGCAGAACTTCCCACACCTCATCTTAGTATCAATACAGCTGTTAACAGCATTTTTAAAGTGCTGAATCTTACTTTTATGGTACAGTTGTTTCTGGTGTGTATGTGAAGAGTTTGAGAAACTAAAATATGAGAAGGACTTTACCGTTACTAGTAACTACCAGCATGCCACCTGCACAAAATTTTTGCTTTAGAAATCTTTAATTTAGTACTCAACAGAAGATAAAACATCATTATCCAAAGCTATGATATACAGGGTACACAAGCGAGAAATCCATCTCAGTATGTGGAGCCCTTTACTGCGAGGGTGGTGGGGCACTGAAATAGGTTATCCAGAGATGTTGTGTCCCATCCCTGGAAAGGGACAGGCTGCATGAGCTTTGAGCCACCTGGCCTACTGGTGTAGTGGTAGTGTGGTTGAGACCAGACCTCTTTAGGTTGCCTCCAACCCAAACCACTCCATGACTCCACGATCTTCCTGAATATGTATATACACTTTAAGCAAGCAACTAGTTACTGAGAGATGCTAGTTATTCAGCATAAACAAGTCCTAAGTAGGACAAGCCACACGAAGTTACAAAGCTGTGTGATTTAGTGTGTTGCTTGCTGTGCATCAGTAGCTGGATTTGCTGAAGCCTTAGGCCAGAAGCTGTGAACTTAGACCTAAATATGCTTTCAGCCGGAATAATTGATTTGCTTAGTCATCCTCCTAAGAACTGGTACAGTGCTGTGTTTTAGCTTTAGTAGGAAAAGAATATTGATTACATAGTGGCTTCCGTTGTTGCTAGGCAATGCTTATTATATTAAGACTCATGGCTTTTTAGCTTTCCATGCTCTGCCACTGACCAAATGCACCAGAAAAAAAAAATCAGAAAATAAGAAGGCTACAGTTGTTGGAAGAAGCTGTAACTCAACAGGACAAGAAATCGAGGGCCTGCCTCTGTCGTGGACATGGAGAAAGAAACTACAAAAGTGCTAGAAGACCACAAACCAAAACTCACCATTAGATCAAGGCGTGAGAAGAGTGTGTGAGAGGGAGGCCGAAGTCATAAGGATATTATTGCCTGGGGTTTTCTTTGTTCTGGGTCCCTCATTCAAGGCACTCAACCTTCACTGCCCTGATGCTGTATGTCTATTAAACCAGTTATTTTTATAAATCCAGTGTCTGAGATTCCACTGCGGGAAACATAGCTCACACCTGAAAGAGGAGGAGGTGCCTGTGTCTGCAAAGAAAACCAGCGACAGGGTCCTTTTGAACACAGGGGTTTAATTGTAAAAATAGTAATTGAAGGGGGAAGTCTGGAACAACTACAGTTCTTTTCAAAACTCGAAATACTGAAATAAAGTGGTTCAAAAGTATTTTGGGAAAGTATGCCTAAAGAAACATGGGAAAACAATTCTTCTTCCGAAATTTCAAGTAGAAGAACAGTTTTCAGCAACTGTATGTAAAAAGTTCAATAACATATGGGATATATTGTGGGGGATGGAAAAAGGACAGGGAAATTGCATTCTTTTGGAATATTTTTCCCAAAAAATTTATTTCATTTACTTGTTACCATTGAAACAAAATAAGTTATTTCCATACATTCTAACCATTTGACACTGTAAAAGTTTATATGCCTTATCATATTTTGTTCCTGAAACAATTCGCCTTGGCTAAACTTAAAACAAAACACTCTTTCCTCTCAATATTTGTGACAGAAGGTACAATGCTGAAGTAAGTGTTTCGTAGATGACAAGTACAAAGCAGGAAGGGAAATGCTTCCCAAAGTAAAAACAGAAGTGGGGAGTCAAATATCATTAAAAGACAAAAATAAATTTAGCAGCTTACACAATGACGATTATCCAGAAAAGATGAAAATTATGTTTATTTTTTCCTATGTATTTTATACTAAATTGATTCCAGTCAATGCTTTAAAAACATATGTTAACTGCTTGTGTGACAAAACTGTAATATTCTGTTGAGTCTATCTTAAATCATTTTTTTACTGAAACTAAAGTATATTATTCACTATTATTCACATATCTAAAGCATCATAGTTTCTATCAAACATAGCATAACTCGAATTTCAGCTCTAATCTGCTGCTAACTGCAAAGGTAAGCAGAATGCTTACAGAATACTCATCCTAAAAAACTGTTAAATAGCCACCTATAAAATATGTACTTAACAAATGTTATCACATATCAAGCATAATGCCAACTGGGCCAAAACCTGGTTATCTTGCAATTGAAGAATCAAGAGTCTTTTTATAGTTGAGTTTGTGGACTAGAATCATATTGGTCTAGTAAGTGACATCCCTCAGCCCACTGGTGCAGGAAGGACAACATCTTCTTGAAAACATCTACTATAAACAACTTCTTAAAAGTTCTCTTGGCTCATCACACAAAACTACACGGCCAGCAAGACTTTAAGGTCTCTTGTTCCTAGCAAGGGGAAAGCACAGCAGCTTCTTCAGCTTTGTCATCTACTGGCATTGTTCAAGTGTTATTTTATTTTAAGGATTCAACACCCTGGAGTTCATAACAGCTTCAAAACTTATTTCATGTGTACATTTGAAGATTTATGGACATGAATTTTAATTTTACAGAGCTATACGAAGTTTGCCCCAAGACATTTTCTCCTCCCTGAAAAATTAAGGATGGACAGGAATTTAAGTACAATTAGATACTAAAAAAAGAAAGTACATTCATAAAAAACTGGGCAAAAACTCAATTTTGGTAAGTCACTAGACAAACTAACAGAAGGGACAAAATTTAGAGAAATTTCCTATTCATTTGACAGTAATTTTTTTGTCTTATTTGCAATTAAAAAATCAGTGTTTTCAACAATGAAGACAACCAAGTAGAGCACAAGTTAAGAGCACGTTTCACGATTGCCTTAAAAACAATTAAGATACCTCCTTCCATTTCAACCAGGAACTTTGATGACATTTCAGACATTAAAACCATAAAGTCTTTAAGTGCTAATAAGTGCAATAACAACTTCTTAGGTTACAATTCGCACTATAAAGAGAGTAAGAACTTCAATTACAAGAACTCTAAGACACATCTTCAAGGAAAGCTAAGTTAATACCTTGCCTCTATATTTTCCTATAATCAAGCATTTATGCAGATATTTAAACATACTGTATTCTTAATTACAACTAAGCCATCTTTCACATACAATTATGCAAATCTTGAACTTTTTCCTCTTCCTTTCAAAGATAAATAGTTTTAATTAACCCACCTTTCTCTTTCCAGAGAAGGAAGATGTTTCTTCTTCCAGACTTCTCAGGCCATTTATTTTTCTTTTTCATAATCAAAGTTTTTTATGTATTAAGGTAAGTATTAGAAGGACGAGCTTTGACAGTATTCAATACTGTGTTCAATACAGGAGGAGGGACATGCCCTTTTTCTGCATTTAAACTCTACAAAAATCTCAGTTTACGTCTCTATCTCCTATTTTTCAACTTTGTACAGTTTGATCAAAACCAATAAATGGCTGCCTTTTTCTTTCTTTGTTGATTTGAGAATTTTTTTTTTAATATAAACCAATCTCGAGCATTAGCATCTCTTTGTCTATTTGAAGCCAAATATCACATGGTCCTTGAATACAAGGTATGTATTTTCTCACAAACACAATTTACTTGGTCCAGTTCAGCACTTCTGAAACAAAAGTTATAACCACGATGCTAGCTGACAGTTAAAAATTCAACTGCAAGCAAGTTTTACTATTTTCTTGTAAGAAACAAATTTTTAAAATAAAATAAAATATGAGAAAAACCCTAAGTAAGTCACTGTTCTGCTATACCATCTACAAGCCACTCTCTTTCTACATTAGAAACCATCATTTCAGAAACTGTTTAGAATTAGGACGCAAGATCATTTTATTACTCCTCAACAACTTTCTTCTACTACTGCAGGCACACTACTCTATCCAGATGAGAAAGTGACACATTTCAAGAAAGTATTATCAGAGTGTATCAGTAATCAAGAACCCATGCTCCAAAAATATTTTACCTGCTTGCAACTTTTTACTGCACTTGCAGAAACAAATTAAACATTCCATATGAACTTATTATTTTCCTATACACACCACATATGTCCCAAACAATTACTCCAGAAATACCATGTTAAAACCAAGAAGTTAATATGTTTAGCTTAACTTGTACTTTTGCATCACCTTCTGAGCCATCTCTGTAGAATTGCAATTTTCTCAGCCAGAAATATTTTTAAGCAATTCACTTGCAAAAAGCAGCCATTCTAAAGAAAAATTTTAAATTATAAAGAGCAAGAGAAAGCTTTGACAGTCAAAATGCCTTGGGAAGACAAAAAAAAAAAAAATCACAACATGTACTTACTAATTTGTTTTCTTGCATATATATTCTTTGCAGCTTCAGACAGCCTTTAGCTATAATGATCATTCCTTCATCAGAGATCTTGTAACATTGCCCAAAATGTATATCTTTCAATTCCCTGCATTTTGAACCAAGCTGCAATTAATGAAATCAAAGGGAAAAAAAACAACAGAATTTGATTGAAATGAAGAGATGAGAGAAATTTTTTTTTCTGCTTGCCCACCCCCCATTAAAAATTATCTTTCTTTTCAGGCTTTAAAACACTATACAAACAAGAAAGCAAACAAGAAAGATTCTAATGACCTATGTGAAAAAAAAAGTTGCTAATGACAGTCAACAAAATGGAGCTAAGAGCAGCATGTAAGAAGTAAGTTATTTACTGTATGTACAAGTAGCTAACAATGCCTTTTATGCTCAACAGCTTATTTGAATTACTCTAACTCCTAAATGCCCCTTTAACACTCTCAGAGAGTTGATGAAACCTTCCCACTCATGTAACCAATAAAGATCTTAGCCACCTTCAGCATTCATGAAGTAAAAACTAGTTACGTAAACACAGGTTTTTAATAGCAACCAAGGAAAACTGAATCCAACAGATGTGAAGCATATGATGTCAAACTGCAGATTTAAATACAAAAGTGATCATTCAATCCCTGGGTATTAAGAAGAAAAAAATAAGTATGTGCAGTCTCTAGAGAACAGCACTTACTGCACCAAAAAAAGGTCTCCATACACCAACTTTTAAAACAGAAGGTTTTAATTAAATCCTATGAAAGTATACCTTCTTCTACTTGCTAAGATGAAACACACTAAGTTCACAGAAGGAACTTTTGGAATGGATGGTTACCTGCTTCAGGCCCTCATCCGTGAGTCTGTCTTGATTGCCCACATGCACTTTCTGAAGAAGAGGACATTGAGAGGCAACTGCAATAATAGAGGTGTCAGAAAGCTGTTTACACCTGTAGGCAGTATACCTTAGGAGCCCAGGACATTTAATTGCTAATATGCATACTCCTGTATCAGATACATTGCGACAATCAGAAATATTGATTTCAGTAATATTCTGGCTTCTTGATGCTATTTTTTCCAACAGCTCATCAGTGACCTGCAAAGAAAAAACAAATACTCACATATAACTTTTTCCATAAAGATCTTTAATGTCATTAAGACAAAAATGGCCATAAGATGTATTTCCATGACCTATAGGAAAATGAAACTAAATGAAACTAATACTACTTCACAAATACTACCCATGGCTGAATATTTTACTTTAATTGGTTTGCTTTGGAGGGAGCGGGGAGAGGCTGATGGTTTTGATAGAATATGGGCAACTGGGGGAAAGCTAGTTTTGACAAACTAACTTTTGTTAGTTAGCACAAACTAACTTTTGTTAGTTAGCTAGATGGTATCATGATAAAGCTCACAGAGGGAGCGGTAACAGCCAGACAAGTACAGAAAATATGGGCAGCTGCAGGAATTTACGTCACCACAAAAAGAATCTCGAACGGCTGCCCAACTTGACAGAGGTTCTCAAGCACCAGACTGAGCTCCAGAGTCAGGAGGGTAACCATAGACCTACTTCTTTTTAGCCATGAATAGACTATCTGTGATGCTCAGGTATTAGAAATATAAATTACTTGTTGGTAGAATGGCCTTATTAAGGTTTAGTGCTTCATGTGCCTCAATGACCTCAGCTCCTAGGGGAGGTTAAAAAAGCTTGGGGAGACTAATGTACAACTGACAGTGGACACAAAGAATGCAAAATTCACAGACCACAATGACATCCGGCAGAACTTCTTAGATAAGGAAGAAACTAACAAAGACAACTCAGCAAACTGTGTTGTATCAACTCCAACTGAGTAAAAGGCAATTCTGGCAAGGGGAGATGGCAAACACCACAGACCACCAACCGAAGAAACCCACCAACCCAAAAGACTAGAAGGACTGAGTATGTGGACTAATTAGCATGAGAAGTACAGGCATCATTTAACCAACAGAAGGTAGAATACTAACTAGTAACAGAACTATGTAACTTGTAGCCAACAAACAGTGCTGCCTTTGTTTACTGAAATGCATGTGATTTCACATTGATAACCATTTCTGCCCTATGGCAATTGCGTTAGCCTTCATTCTATTGTTTGCTACTTGTAGTAATGCTGTATGGAAGGGCAGTGTTTCAATGTCTTAAAACTTTTCTTTTTTAATTTTAGAATTAGCAGGTATGCTCATTTAATCAAAGGGCAGACTGTTGAGGAATATACTCAGTGCACATAGCTTGGGGTGCAGCTGCAGTGGAGCTCAGGCTGNAGACTCTGCTGTGGCAAACCTGAAGTCAAGGCAGTAAGGAAAGGGGTCTGACTGTGTGGGGTGTGCAGGGAGCCAAGCAGGGCATCCATCACCTCCCTGGGGCCACCGTGGCAGAGGGACTTCGGTCTGAAGCAGGTGGTGCCAGTGTGGCTGACAGAGCAGCCCCTGGATGCTCAGTCAGCAAAGTCTCCTTAATACCTTTGTTAAAAAAAAAAAACATCCCATCCATTTTGTATCTATAAACATTGTAGTTAGCCAAAATGACAATCATCTTAAAAGAAGACAATCCTACAACGGACCACTCAGAAATACTTACCCATCACTGGGCATAAACAAGATTTAGCTTTAACCAAAGAGGGCAAGAGAGCAACATGAATCCCTTTTGATCTTTGTTTTACACAGCTGAGGAACAGTCTTTGCTGCATTCAATATGGTTCTCACTTGCAGCAAGTCAGATCTTTCTTCTTGCTCTTTCATCAGGCAGGTGTTAAGATGGAAAAGAACTGCACCGGTTCTGCCTGGGGCGACTAGCATGGGACTATGTTTTGGATTTGTGCTAGTTTTCTTATTGCTGAATAAGGATTGCACAGAATCAAGCTTCTTCCTGGCCATGCTAGCAAAGAAGTCGAGAGGCTGGGAGGGAACACAGCCAGGACAGGTCACTCCCAAAGGTGACAGGTGACCAGAGGAATATTCCAGACCATGTGGCATCATGCTCAGTGAATTAAGTGAGGGGAAGAAGGAGGAAGGGGGAGACATTTCCAGTGATGGGATTTGTCTTCTCAAGTCATTACTCTGTGTGATGGGGCTCTGCTCTGCTGAGGATGCCTGAGCACCTGCCAGCCAATAGGAAGCAGTGTATTGCTTGTCTTGTGTATGTCTGTGTAACTCACTTTCACTATTAAACTCTAAACTCATCCAGTTTTGTATCTTTTATGCTTCTAGTTCTCTCCCCAACCCGACTGGTGGAGTGAGGAAGGTGCTGCCCGGGCCTTGGCTGTTGGCTGGGCTTAAACCACAACAACTACAAATTCCAAAGGACAAAAAAAAAAAAATCCTTCTTCAAATGCAACCATCCAGTTGTTATTTCTCCGTACCCTATATTTTCAGTAAACGCTCAAGGTACTCTCATGATAGTGTTTATAAACCCCTGCAAGTCACTACTCCACAAGAAACCCAAGGGCAGTGGCCAAACATCCCTAAAGCTTTACAAGGAGGGAAGTTACCCTGTACAATTTAAGGCTAGGCTCCTAGGGATCTCACTAAATTAAATCCACAAATATTTCATTCTAAGATTATTCTAAAAAAATTCATTCTAAAAAAAACCAACCCCAAAAACAGTCTATTTTCTAATGAGTAGGAACCATACCAGCTGAAGAATAAAATAAAGAAAATGTTTTAAAACAAACAGAGCAATCACTACATATGTGACCATTCTTCCAACTACAGCATCCTCAGAAATGTTCATGTTTGCCTTTGAATTAATGAGAGGTCCAATAGTTCCAGACTACCTCATGCAGAGTTGAGACAGGTAACCCACAACCCATTTCAAATAGCACCTGTGCTCACACTGTTTAACAACAGATCTCAGACAAAATACACTGTATTTAAAGGAACCAATCTAAGGGTCCTGACATTTTCAGCTAATAGCACAAAAATCCATGAAACTATAGATATCACCATTTTATGTGTTTCTTTTGTTTATCCCTAGTCAAAAGTACAAGTTCCAAGAACAAATTCTGAGTCATGAAAACAATTACTGCACAATGATATTTTCATACCTGCTGGCGACTACTGAGATCCAATTGCTTCCAAAACTGAAAATCTAAACAGAGGTCACGCCAATATTTACAGACTAACGACACTGAAAGGCAACGCTCATTCAGAGATAAGTTGGAAAATATCTGTAAAGAAAGCAAAAAAATAATTTGTAAGATGTAAGCATATTTTAGGGACAGAAATATTTTATTACAAATACATCTTGTAAAAGACAGAAAATTATTAGCATGCATTATAACACACAGATCTACAAATTGCCCCGCATTTGACTAGTTAGAGACAATCACAAAAAACCTAGAACTGACAATACCAGTAAGTCATATTAGCATAACCAACATGAGAATATATCCTTAAGTACTCATTTCATAGACTAAGTTTCAAAAGTGCTTCTGAGATGACAATTAGAATTACAAGAATTACAAATTAGCTTAGTGTTGTTTGCAAGCCATTTAAAAAGTGCTTATCATTCCTATCCTGAAATGGATGGGAAACCTTTCTTTTTATTTTTAACTGAACTGGTAAACTGTCATAAAGGTATTAAAACATCAAGTTTTGTGGGAAGGGGGCATGGGATGGTATAGTAGATTAGCAGAATAAATCAGTGTCACCGAAGAGAACTGAAGCACCAAATTAGCCTTTTAATACCCCAAGGTTTTGAGCACTACAGGAGCTGGTAAGAAAAGAATAAACTGTAACTTTATAGCAAAACCATAAAGTGCTATAGCATGTCTTACATTCATCCCTTTCTTAAAAGTACAGTTGTTGATTAATAAATATAAAGAAAGGGTCTGTCAAGAGTTCATATCAAGGTACGTTGTCAGCACAAATGAACTTAAATCTACATGTGATCCTATAATGAGAAAAGGCCGTAGTGGCATTATACCTGCACAGGAATACAGACTGCAAAACACGAAAAGGTCCTCCCACTGATCTGAGGACTTCAAGTACTAAACAGAAGTACTACTGCCAATCTCAGGCGATTTTCCCAAGAAAATATAAAATACTGGAGAATATCCATACGAAAGCATTGAAGTCTAGCAAATATGAAAATATTCAAGGAAACTACTAGGACTGTTTCGCCAAGGAAAAAGGATGACAAAGCGGAAAACAC
>VXBQ01001152.1:0-15005 GCA_013400175.1 Phainopepla nitens | reverse complement strand
GAGAGCCGCGGTGGCCGTGTGCGGGGTGGCTCGGGCCGGGCTCGGGCCGGGCGGCGGCTCTGCCGTGCCGTGCTCCTGTCCGGGCGGCCGAGGAGCCGTGCGCGGGGTCCGGGCTGGGCGCTGGGCTGGCAGCAGCCCGGAGCTCACGGGACAGCGGCCCCTGTGACACANTGCTGCTATTTATAGCAGCGTGCTGCGATGCTCGCCGTTCCTCTGGCACGGGAGTGGGGACTGTGCATAAACAACCAACAGCCGCCCTGTCGTGAGCTCCCCAGGCCTGGATTCTGACGCGTGCACGAGAGATCTTGGTGGATTATCGTGTTTGCGTCTCTGCTGTGAAAGGAAAGTCCACCAGCGCCTTTTATTATTGGGTCAGCTTCCTAACTGAAACCTTGTGTCATTTCTTCCCAGCAAAGAGCCATTTGTCAGGAACAGCGAACATTTTCCGCTGCCAACTCAAACTGATCCCTTGGCTTATGTACTCTTATTTTAGTGTCTCTGTGAGGAGCTATAGCAACAGTGGATCCCTAATTTTTGATTTTTTTTCTTCCATAGTGTTACACACCCTTTTTCTCTTTGCTGATGTGTGATGCTCCCTTTGCTTTTGCTCTCCCTTAGTGCTTCTCTCGGTCAGACCTCCTGTGGTCCAACTCCATGTTCCATCCAGAATACACCTTACTCAGGATAGAAAAGAGAATTTGAAAATAAAAGGCCCCTGGTGAAGAACTTTTTCCATCAGGTGGTTTTTCTGTGCTTTCAGATACATTTGTGGCTTACATGAGTTAGCAGTCACAAAAAAACTGCGGGAGTTGCTTTAAAGCTGCCCTGGTAGATGTGATTCTGCCTCGAGGGCATAGATGTACCATAAATGACCTCTCAGGATCCCCTTGCAGCCTTGGCCATTAGTCCATTGCTTCCCTCTGTTAAGCCCGTCATGTTTATGGGCACAAAAGGCAGGGTAACAACTCACACCCAAACAAAAGACACTGCAAGGTGACAGATCAGGCACCTGAGCATGCAGCCCCTCTCATTTCCTCATGCTGTGGACAGCCCACCCTGGGATGAGTGTGGTCAGCTCCCTGCAGAGCATGCAGGGATGCTTTCAAAACGCTCCAAAACATCCTGTGCTCCAAATCACACGTGTCCCAAAGGCACATTTAGCTGAGACCATTAGCAAATTCATCCCAAGAACATGGCCCAGCATCTCCTAGCCTATTCTCTTCTGTCAGACATGAAAGACAAATCACAAAAGCAGCCTATTCTTCATCTGTTCTCCTTTCTTTTCCTTGGGCTTTGTATTCATTTGCACACAGAAGTTTCTTGATAGGAAATGACAAGGGACCAGTACTGGAGGTATGATAATTCATGGTAAGCACTCACTGAAAGCTTTTGTCCTTTGACTGCAGTGGTACATTAAGGAGATGGAGTAGCCACTGCCTGAGAAAGGGCCTGTTTTGGACACTTCATTTCTTGCTAATCCGTTCAAGTTAAAACATTCTGCCTGCAGCTTCACAGATGTGAAGCTTCACAGGTGCCTTATTATTTGCAAAATGTTTTCTGGAAGATTTGAAGTTAAAAGAAGAAAATGTTGGAAAATATGAATTAATAAAGAGACATCCCTTTGCCTTTGCCATTGCTCTTCATCAGAACAGCTTGAATTAAGAAGATCTTGTTGATTGCAGACCAGCTGATTGAGAATGGAGGGACCTGAGCTGTTTCTTGAGAGCTCTGCATCTGACAGTACTTTGTGCATGATCCAAGTAGCTCAGCAGCTGTCACATCCTCCCCTCTCTGGCCACCTTTCCTACAGCCACTCAAGTCAGACCTTCTCAAAAAAGTTCTCTGCCCAGCACTGAGCTCCTGGTGCCCCTGCAAAAACATCTGCCCTTAGGCTTGTGGGAAGCCTGCAGGACCAGAGGGTCTGAAATCTTCTGCCCGTGGTGGGGACGTGCTGGATAGTGGCACATTTGTAAATCATTTGCTGCACTCTAATCTCCAGCCCAGTAAATTGATCCTATACTTTCTAAGCAGAGCTTAATCTTTCATTGTCTGTCCGGCGTGGCTCACAGAACAGCAAGCTCCGTGTTTACCGCGGACAATTCCAAGCAGCCAAAGAGGGAATCACTGCTGGTGGAAAGTGCAGTTTCTGTGGATTTCTCTTCATTTCATTCTAGATGACATCATAAAGCGGCACAGGAAGGAGCAGCCGGATGCCAGTGCCGCGGGCGACAGCAGGAGGCAGCAGGTCAGGACCAGGAGTTCAGCCTCCGGCTATGGGCGGCCCCGCTACCGCGCCTGGAAGCAGAGGAATTTGCAAGGTAGATGGCCACTTGAGACAGCCCGGGCTGGCCTGGCTGCAAAATGCGTTTTTTAGCAAAATCCAGCTCTTAAATCCTTCTCCTGTCCAATTTCTGTGTGCGTATAAGATGCGCTCAGGCTCTGATTAGCTTTTCTCCCCAGAACAATGGAATATCAGGGCCCTTTCAGAGCATAATTCATCCATTTCTCTCCCTTCCACTCTCTCATGAATTACTAATTTAAAGTGACTTAATATCTATTCTCTATTCCCCTTGGCTTTGCATATTTTAATTATGCCTCTTCCTAATCCTCATTTTCCCAGAGCAGACTTAAATTATCCAAATTACCCCTTCAGTAACTGTATTTGATAGCTCAGTTATTGAACCTAAATTGTCACTTTTCCCAAGCATGCTATTTTTATGGTGAGGTTTTTTTATAATACCGAGTGATCATACCTTTGTTTTGTTCCGCTGGCTTTTACCTACAAACCAGAGTTATCTGCTGCATTAAATGCTATCTCTATGAACTTCTTTTTTTTTTTTTAATTACTGCTAAGTCACTCCCTGAAGATTTTAGTGGTATTTTGCAGATATATCTTTGCAGTCTTATATTGGAGTGCCAATCACACATCAGGACAGTGGAGTCATTGGGAGCAATCCTGCTTGTCTCTGCTTTGCCTTCCACCTTTGTGTTCTTGGTGTCCACCACACAATGCCTTACTGAGGTTTGTTCCAGTTCAAAACATAATGGTGATAAATGCCCTTAGCAAATTGATTTTTCTGTCAAAACCCACGGGCTTTGATATTCTCCTGCACTCAAGCATCCAGAGGCAAATCCAATAAATTATTTTTTCCCTATTCCTTAGATGGGAGAACTTTTCTGTTAATTTATAGAATAATTTCTGCTAGTTTTAGTATTTCGTAGGTTTTCAGTGAGTCTGAATTCAGCCCTGCCAAGTGCAGAGACCTGCCATGCTGTGTGGTGCTGATTGTCAGTAGCAATTTGGGGAAGCTCAGCATGACTGGGAATTTAGCCCATAATTCATCAGGGGTTCAGTTCACTTTGGTCCCTGCTGAAATGCAGTCCCTTCTGGGCTGAGATGTGATAACCATTATCAAAATGATGATCTGAGGAGCCCAGCGCTGTAATGACAGAGGAGGGGGAAGGGTATTATGCTGATTAAACCAGCAAGCAAAGTGCTGTTAATCCCTCTTGGAATATGGCTTAAACCTTCTCCCTAGTGGGGGGAAGATGATTTTTAATGACAAGAAATTTGAATTTCAAATCTCCTTGGAAAAAAGGAGTCTGTCAGACATGGAAACTTGTGCCCAGACTGGACTGGCTGAGCAGAGGTGCCTTCTGGCCATCCCAGGTGTGCTCAGAACCAGGCTCTAAGCATACATCCAAACATGGCATGTGTGGGGGGGTTCTTCCCCAGCTGCTGACGCTGTGGGGTTTTATCGAAATGTTCTTACATTATTAAATATCTGCCAGACCTTTTGCAGACATGAAGCCTCCCATGTGTCACACTTGAGGACACAGATGACAGAGCGAGGCCCTGGTCCCCAGCTGGTGTGATGGGGTCCCCCTTGGAGGCTGATGGCTCTGTCATGTGTTATTTGTGTTGGGTGAGCCGTGCCTGAGTGCCCTGCTGAGCACAGGCTCTCTAATTGGACCAGACTGATGGGGCCACGATTTTCTAGTCAGGGCTGCCTTCTGCAGCAGTCCCTCCCACTGCCCTGATGGAGTATCCAGGAAAGGCAGCTGAGCTCAGTCTCTTGTCCTCTCCAGGATGCAGCAA
The DNA here is from genome assembly GCA_013400175.1 of Phainopepla nitens. Taxonomy (NCBI): domain Eukaryota; kingdom Metazoa; phylum Chordata; class Aves; order Passeriformes; family Bombycillidae; genus Phainopepla; species Phainopepla nitens. The sequence goes on along the minus strand of VXBQ01001152.1, from coordinate 10,906 downwards.
GACTTGGTGGCCAGCAGGAGAGCAGCTCAGCAGATAGGCAAGGGATAGGGTCAGGCCCGGGGTGGGGGTTGAAGAGAAACAAGACAGGGCAAAAACAGACTGGGGGAATAGAAGTAGGAGAAAAAAACACAGGATCAAACATCTGGCCAAAAAGAAACAGTTTGCCAGAATCGAATGTTTGTCACAAGAGGAACATTTACACACCTGCCCTTCTGCAAGGAGCGGGCATTGTCTGCAAAGGAAGTAACAACTGGCCCCAGAGCTTGTGAGCTGTGTTGTGTTTCTGTGCACGTTCCCAACCAGCACCTCTGGCCATGGGGTACCCCACCATGGTATTTGGGATCTGCTTCCCAAGGGCTTGTCCTGGTGCCCTTTTGTTTTAGAGCCAGAGCAGCTCAAATCATCTTCAAGCGCGTTCCATGTAAGCAGCTCAGGCTGGTGCTGGCTGCTGTTACACCCTGAGGCTGGAGCCTTTATTCCTTGTGCCAGTGGTGGCCCCTCAAAGCAGTGCCTCTGCTGCCTCAGAACACTTCATTTCCACTTGCTTCAGTCAGTATGAATTGCTGTCACGTGGCAGTTGATGGTGTAAGATCAATATATGCACCTCAGTGCTGTGTGGTTTGTGTCAGTGAGGCTCTGCTGTGAGAGCCAGGGTTGGAGTGCACTCTCTCTGCCCTCTGCCATGCACAGCTTTGTGCCTGATTTATGCACCCTGAGGTGGGGGCACATCTCACTGGTACAGCAGCTGTTGGGGGGAACTTGCTCAACACAGAGGGGCTGTGTGCTTGAGTGGCCCTGCAGCTGGGATAGCAAATCCAGAAGGAGCAGTGAAGGAAAACACACATCTACTGCTGTGCCCTCTGTGTGCACTGAGAAGGAGAACATCTGGTTATAGATAGTGGGGATGTTGGGTCGACTTGGGGCACCCTTCTAGACATGCTTGAGCTCCCTGCCTTGGTACAGAGATCAGAACACAGCACGCTGGTGACTCTGCAGGCAAACCCTTGATAAACTGGTGTGGAGGGCAGCCTGGTGATTGTCCAGCACTGGGCCAGGCTTAGTGGTGCTGGTGACTGTGACCAGCTGGCTCTGCTTGGGTGTTGCTTCAGGGATCTGCTGGTCTGTGAGGTAACAGAAGTAAATTCCCTCTTGGCATTCCAGCTGTGAGTTGGTGATTGTTGTGGTGCCTGTGTCAGCTCACACAGTGACTCAGAAATTTGCTGTCTCGTTATGACTACAGAATTTTATTACGTGGAGTAATTAGGGTTGGAAGCACTGTGCCTCAGTCTGACAGGGCTTTCCTCTTGCTCAACGCTTCAGCATTCTTCAAAATCATCAGCAGAGTTAGGGGAAAAGGTTAAATGCAGGACAGACAGCGGGTGTGTGTGTATCATGGAAGAGCAGTAGGAGATGCCCCCTTCAATATGGGAAATAATGGTGTGTCAAGCTGAAAGAAAATTAAAGTATATATGTATATAAAAAAATAAAAATTACACTATGATGTGGGCCCTCAGAGCTATTTCAGGTACTGTGGGGTTGGCTTTGGGATGCTCAAGTCACGTGTGTATCTGTATCTAAAGGCTTTTTCTGTTTCATAGTTAATTCATAGCAGTGTGAGCTCTGACAGCAGATTGACAGGTCTCCTGATGTGGGTGTTCCTGCCTTTACAAGGAATCAGAATTGTGAAAGGCTCTTCTCTTCTGTATTCTTTCACATCAAGTAATGAGTATGGCAGTCCTATATACAATAAGAATGCTAGAGAGACATTGGAAAAATTAATTATTTAATATGAATGAGCATGACTTTTGCACCATTATTTGTGTAGATACTCCTGTATCACTTTAAGTTAACCTTGTAATCTATTTACAAAACTGTAGTCATGAATTACATTTTGAAGGATGCTAAAGTAAGAGGGCTTTGTTTTTAGGACCTAACCGTTTCAGAAGAGGGTTTGGACAGCAGCAGTTCAATCGGAAGCCATTCAGGAACGGTCTGCCTGCTCGCAAGAGGAGAGCAGCTGCTGCATTCAATGGAGTGAGCCCTTTGAACCGCCAGGCACTGGCCCAGGAGGTAGGGGAATAAGGAAAGTATGGCTTTTCCCAAATGTCATGGAGAATTCTGCTTGATTTTATGATCCTGGATCACCTCAAAGAACAATCTACATAAAAACCACCATCTTTTAATGCCTGTGCACAGCATTTGTATGCATAGGTGAGTACAGACATACATGCATATGGAATAGCAATTTTCCAGTTGCTTTTATAAAGCTTCTGACTTAGCATAATTTTACTAATCAGTTCCCATGGGTTTTGCAAAAAAAAAGATTTTTTTTAAATTTGTCTTAAAAGGTTTAAAAATATTTCCATAAAAATTAATTCCGTGGCATTTCATCTTACTATTATCATTGAGAGGAGGTGTGTTAAGATTCTTTGTTATTTGTTCTCCACCCAGAGCATTTTCCAAGTTCCTTTGAAGTCAAAGGACAGACTTGGGGACTTGTCAGGTGACTCTGGCTGAGAGGCATGCTTTCCACCAGAGACACTGTGATAGATATTGTGAGATGCAGCTGGGTTTTCCTGCACTGATGAAAATCCACTCAGTTAGGTCATAGATGTTCAGTAAGCTTCTTAAAAAGATGCAAGTGCTGAGCAGGTTGACACATGTTGGAATGCGAATGTGAATGTGAATGTGTTGTAGGGGTATAAATAAGAAAGCCCTAAACTGAGCATGCATGTGCAAGGAGTGAGGTTATTCCTGAAAAGAAAGACCAGGATGACTCACATATTGAGTGTGGCTGGTATTTACAGAAAGCAATAAGCAGTTGCTAGGAGGTAGAGTTCTACAGTAGCTTCCACTTTGCAGGAATAAACCAAGAGGGAGGAATATGGAAATCCGCCTCAGTTAGTGTGTACTAACAGTGATGGTAAGGTGCCCCACAAAAATCACCAGGCTGCAGCCTGGGGCAGTTTGTGTTGGAGCTGCAGAACAGACAGTGCTGAGGGATCTTCTGGCGTGTTTCATGCAGCAGGGTGTGGTCCAGGCAATGTTCCTGTCCAGACAAGAGAGAGCTGATGACCAAAAGGAAACCTGAGCAGGGCTATAATGCATGGCAAATGAGATTTGCTGTGCATGTACCGTTTTTTTTATTTTATTTTCTTCTTTGGTTTCTGCAGCATTAGAAGGAAACATTCTCCCTGGCACTTGTAGTTCCATGTCCAGGAAGAGAGGCACCCCCTGACTGACTGGTGTCAGCAGCAGTCAGAGAGCAGGGCCTTGTGTGCTGTCCCTTGCCCTCAGCCCCTGTTCTTGCAGCCGGACTGTGCTGCAGGTGACAATGCTGAGGTCTCACTGCTCTTTCAGGGCAACCAGAAGAGCAATGCTTTTGCCAAAAGCAGCAGTGGGCAGCAGGAGGAACAGTCACAGCCATCTCCAGGCCCCAAGAGATTCAGAGCAGATGCTGCCAGCATCCGTGCCCCAGGGAGAAGGTAAAATCTTTGGTAATTCTGGGTTATTTTGGTTTCTGGTGGTTTTCACCTGTACAACTCGTGGGATTCTTCTCTCTGTATGTGCCAGCTGGGTGTGGCTACAGCCATGTGCTTGTGCAGCACCAGAAAAATACCCCTGGCTAGATTAGGAAGGCACCTGGAAAGAAAACCACCTCATGCTTATAGTTAATAATGCCAATATTAATCTGTCCTTTTATTTCAGCAAGCACCGAAAATGTGACCTTTGTATTTTTATTAAACTTCATCGCTTTGGGAAACACTTGTGAATGGTGAAATAGCATTTATTTTCATACAGGCAGGAAATAGATTCCAGCCATAAGGGATGGGCAGACAGGGAGTCTGTCCCAGTGAGGGGCTGCAGGAGCAGACTGTGCCCCAGGAGCTGTGAGGAAGGCAGTGTGCCAGGTACTGGGCAATGTCTCAGTGCCTGTCTCACCGAGATCATTATGTTCTCTGAGCTCAAAAGGAAGCTCCTTGCAATCCTTCCTCTTCTGAGCAGAACAGGGACTGATTAACATCGAGAGGTCCTTTCTGACCTGATTTTTTTCTATTATTTTCCTCCCTTTTTTTTTGCTTTTAATGAGCAAAGCTCAGAACACACAAGCTGTTGCCTCATTTGAGCAGAAAATCAAGTTCCTCTGAAATCCTTTGCTGGCAGAAAAACCTGTTGGGTTGAACTTGGTAACACACAGCCTCATTTGCTTCTTACACTGCTTTTTAAGGCTAGCTTGGGTCAGGTATTTTGGCATTAAACTTTAGAGAGACCTGCTATCATCCTCACCTCTTTCTGTTTCTCCTTTACCAGCAGGCCTTTCCTGCTGAACAGGGGAGCAGCGTTCCAGCAGAAGTGGTTCTCCAAAGCCCGCTTCCAGAGAGGGGTCAGTATTTGAGATATTTCCTCTGCAGCCTGCTGGTAGTGACAAACCTCGACATTTTACCAGCCTTTGCCTAGCTGTAGCTTTGCTTCCACAGGTAACTGGGGGAGAGAGAGGTCGATGACCTGAATGCTGCATGTATTGATAGGAAGGTATTTGCAGGCAATTTGTAATGCAGCTTGGTATTCTGGCAGCTGGGAGGTAAATCCTGGGAGGGTGATAAAAATAAACCTTGCAGTTTATAGAGCAGCACAAGCAGGGCAAGGAAAAGCCACCCCATCCACATCACTGTGGCAGTGAGAAACCCCAAATTAGCACTTTCTTGACAACTCGCAAGGAAGGAGCTCTTCAGATACACCAGACAAAATCCTGGAAAAGGAATCACTGTTCCTGAGAGATAATTCTTTTAAGTAATTGTTTTAAAATATATTTTACAGCAGATGGATTCTCACGGAGAAGGGAAACAGCCAAGGATGAGAAGGTAATTGGTGAACAAAGGCACAGTGCAAATAGGACGTGCTCTTTCACGCTTGAAGCTGGATAAATCTCCCTGTCTCGGCAGGTGGCAAGTGAAACCCAGCCCGGGAGCAATCCTGACGGTTTCTGTGGTTAATCCCCAGGCAGGCCAGAGCAGCACGTAAGTAAATGAGGTGATTTGTTAGGGTGGGAGCCCTACAAAAGCCATTGCAAATCCCTTTAGCATTATTGCAGCTTCATTTCTGTAATGAGTGTGCAGTGAATGGTTCAGACCCAAAATAGTTAGCAAATGATGTCTGTTCCTTTGGCATATCAGGAGATAAAAATCTCCTGTATTTTCCTGTAATTACATGGTAATCTGTAATTACCTGCCCTCGTTTGTTAAGCAGAGTAAGGAGAAATGGGAGCACCATTGTGGGAAGAGGTGGCAGGCTGGTTGTGCTGGTTGTGGGGTGTTGGGAGAAACACTGTGTAAGAGGAGCTCAGAGGCTGGAAGGGGGCAGCTGCAGGACCTGGCATCAGCTAGGGGCAGAGAGAGGGGTGGGTGAGGGCACCGTGCATGTTCTGGGAGCAGAGAGCACCCCTCAACAGCCTGGATGTGACAGTCCCCAGTGCTGGAGCTCTGCCTGCGTGGCTGCTCTCCTGGCTGCCTTTGGGCTCTGCCAGGGTCAGGCAGGCCATGGCCCGGGGAGCGTGTGGGTGTGTCCTTCGCTCCCTGCTGGTGTGCAGAGGATGGGGAGTGAGCTGCCTTGGTGACCACAGCTCCGTGCTTTCCGCAGGCCCGGATCCAAGCGCCCCTTCCTGCGGAGCCAGAGACCCCCGGCGTGGGTGGCCAAGCCCCAGCCCAAGGGGGTGCTGCTGAGGTTCAACTTCCGCGCCATGGCCAACCAGGTAGAGGATTGTCGACGGGACAGGAGGCACCTGGCTCCCTGCAGCAGCCCTGCCGCTGAGCTGCTGACGCCACACTCAGGTTTCTGGGGCTGCCAGCTGGGTTTACCTAACACAGCCTGGGAGGAAAGTCCCGTGGCTGTGTTGGCCAGGTTGCTCACAAAACTGAAGGCGCTTGAGAAGACTGTTCAGCAACTACAGACTCAGCCCAATTTTCCCCACTCTGATGGCCTTTCTTGGCCTGTCCATGTGCTTGCTTGGAGCAGGGAGGCTCTGCTGATGAGTAGTCCTGGCCAGAGGGGACTGTTTCACTGTCAGTGCTTCCCATTCCTCAGAGACACGTGGCACTTCTGGGCTTTGCTCGCTCTTTGCTTTGGTGCCCTTCTTGGTGTCACATTTTACACTGAAGTATGGTCCAAGAGCCCTGGGGCAGCTGAGAAATCCTGCTCCACCTTCTTCATTGCCGGCGTTTGTTGTCTGGACGGTTTGGTTTTACCCGATGCCTTGTGCTCAAATGCCATCTGCTTGCTCCTGTTCTTGCCGAGGATGCCCCGTGTCTTGGGGCTGGGAGCTGCTTGGAGGTTTTCCAGCCGCACACAGTCTGTCGAGCTCCCTGTCTCTGTGTGCTGAGTGGTTTAATTGACTAACCAGCTGTGAAACACCAGCCTGACTGATGGGCTCTAATCAATACCCCGCTGCAAGTTTGGCTGTGCTTTGCCACAGGACAAGGGACTGACTCGCTCTCGCTTTCCCCTGCAGACCAGCCTGACGCTGGATGAGAGGTTCTCTGGTCTGAGGAATAAGAGGCGCTTTACGGCGGCCAGGAGCGCCGGACGGACGGTCACCATGCCTTAGGACCCCGTGCTCGTCACAGGGACTGCCTGGGGCAGCCCAGGCTCCCTGACAAGGGCTCAATAAAAGTCGCTAGATTCCCTTTGAGATAGCTGATGTGGCAATGTGCTGTCTCCTTCCTTACACACGGAGTGAGTGAGTGATTGAGGGCAGGGATGAGGCAGGATGAGAGTTTGGGCAGAGCGCAGGGCAGGTGGGACATGGCCAGGGTGCTGGAGGGGGATGAGCAGAGATGGATTTGCTGGGAGAGCTCTGCTGGGAAGCTGTAGGGCTGGCACAGCCCTGTCCCCCTGCCAAGGCACCCTGTGCCGCCCAGAGTGATGGCTGATAGTGGGAGGGTGTACCACCCAGCCTTCCCTACATTGTCTGCTGGGTGGGACGGGGTTTGAGGATGCTGTGCCTGCCCACGTGGGAGGCAGAGGGAAGTGAGGATGCCTCAGCTGCCCACCGTCCCCAGCATCCACCTGATTGCCCAGCTTGTGCTTGCAGGCATCCTTGCCCAGAGGTTTGCAGTGTGAGACCCCTCCACCCTGAAATCCTGTTGCTTTGCCCTGACAGTCAGGCCTGAGCACCCTGCATTTCTCTCTGGATTGCTGTGCTGCTCTGACTGCTGCTGCGGGTACAGGGTGAGACGTGCCGTGCCGTGCTGCTGGAGTCACTGTCCTCAGCACGAGCACAGACAGGCTGCCCCAGCCCAGATCACATTTTCCAGTGCTGAGTAGTTCTGCATTAGGGTTTTTGTAGTTGCAGCTCCACCCAAGCTCAAAGCAGCAGCATAATCAAACCAGCAGCAGTACAATCAAACCAGCAGCAGCACTCTGATAAACATCGGTTGAGATGTTAATGAGCTGGGTTTAGACATTTGTTAATGAAGCCCTGCATCAACCCCTGAGTAACTGCTCCATATTCCATCCACTGCTGGAACCCAGCACTGAACATGCTGGACACAGCCTGTTACTGGACTCTCAGCTACAGTTATAACAGGAAATATTTGATAGACTGCTTTACATTTTACACCAAGCATCTTTAACAAGAGGCTGGACTTGGCATTGGTTTTATAGGAATGTGTGAAACATTGTTAGTTGACGAAGCAGTGATGTATGAGTCCAGTGCACTGAATAAAAGACTTAACTTGTCAAACGCCACCTCTGGTTATTTCCTTTCCTTCAACAGCTCTTTGGTGCAAGTTCAGCTTCCCAGTGTGACACGGCATGGGCTGGTGCTTTGGGAGAAGCTGGTCCCTGTTGGTGCTCACCTGCAGGCAGTTTACTGCTTTAAAAGCTGGCTCCAAAGCTGTGTGAGGTTTTTCAACAGGTATTTTGTAAAATATTTGCTGTGATCTCTTATGCCTTGAATGTTATTGGCAAAATTATCAGAGCAGTCCTGGCTCTGAGTATGTGCAGAATTAAACAAATACTCCCCAACGCCCAGGTTAATGAACTCTGGAGGAGACATCGCCCCTTCATGCAAATATCTGTATGTCGTGGAAGTTGAAAAGTTGAACAAGAAACTGTCAGAAATTGCAGTATCCCTGATTTCAGTTGCCTCCTGAATATAAATATGGACAGAAGATGGCAGACTCGCTAGGAAACCTGAGCACTTCTTCAATCAGGTTGCAAAGGGATGCAGCCATTCAGTCCTGAACGAGCAGCTGAGTGGGAAACACCTTCTTGCTGTTCAGATCACACCCTGATTGTGTTCTCCAAAGAAACGTTTTTTAGCAATCTGTACATTAAAATCTTTTAACTACTCCTTAAATTAATATTGAGGGCTTAGGTGATAAAACCTGCTTTTTTTCCTAGCTTGATTCACTTGCAGTGCTGGGTGATTTTTTTATGTAGCAGGAGATAAAACAGGCTTTGCACTGAATTCACAAGTAGCCAAAATGCATAACCATCATGCTAAAAACATACTGGGAGAGGGCACAGTGGGAGCTCATAAAATCCTCCTTTCTGCCACAGTACTAAACCCACAGAATGATTGTCTCTAAGAGAATTATCCCCGCTGCTGCACACAGGGTGAGCTGCTGCACGAGGCCTGCCTGTCCTTTGGGGAGGGTGTTTATGTGACACAGTTCAGCTGCTTCCTGAGCCATCACCAGGGGCACACGTGGCCTGTGCTCAGCCAGTGTCTGACAGTTCCTGTGCACTGTCCTGTGCTGGACAGGTGGCCCAGCAGTTCCTCACCTGGGCAGTGGCAGCAGCTGGCTTCAGCCGAGCTCCTGGCCAGGATGGTGGCACAAAGGCCAGGGCCACTGTGAAGGGGCAGCTCTGTGACCTGGGAAACTTCTACTCTCTTTCAGGCCAGGCAACACTACCTCTAGAGTAACATCTCTGATGGCATCTGAGAAGTTTAAAAATGTAGAAGCAACTGCACAGGGTTAGAAGTGAGTCCCTACAGCACAGCCCAGGGCAGAGAGGACACCAGCATTGGTGTGTGTGACCCTGTTTGGTCACTGCACTGAACCCACAGTACCACTGACCTGTGTCTTTAGCCACTTGTGTCGTATTTCACAGCACTTGGTGGAGCATTCTTCCAGTATTGCTTTTTGCTTTCTATTTGCCTGTGATTCCAAAGGGCCTCTGCTCTGCTTCACTCTTGCCAGCTCAGAGCCACTGTGCCTCCTGCTCCATGTCTGCAGGCAAAATCATCCTACACACTTGGCCCAACACCAGTGTGAGTTTATTCACCCTCCACCCTCTCTGGCTGGAAGCTCAGCCCAGGGCAGCAGTCAGCAGTGTTCATACAGGTTTGCCTGATTTTCTTGTCGTGAATGCAGGGACTGATGGGCTTTTTGAGGGCAAGAGCAGAAGCTCTGGCCCAGCCAGACTGATTGATTCATCTGTAAGCTTGAGTGCCACAGCCCCCAGAAGCACCCACAGCTAAGGCCAGAGGAAGCAGCCAGGCTCACTGTTTGGGTGACAATGGGACCCTATGGGGAGGCAGCTGAGCAGTGGAGCAGAGAGTAGAGAGTTAATGAATGGCATGGATATCTTGGCCCTGACAGGCCAAAAGCCATGGGAAATTCAAACAGAGGTGTGAGGGAGGTGTGAGGAAAGGAACGTTGTGTTTGTTTTTAGGCAGCCATGTGAAACTCCACCTGCAAAGATTGTAGTTAAGCATGTTGTTAAGAAACATGAAAAATGTGGTTATTACTTGGCAGTAGAAACTTCTATTCACAGCTGTGAGGCTATATATATAAAGGGAGCTTTGTAATCAATAAATTGACTTCGGCACTGGCTCTCTCTGCAGTCCTGTCTCTCAGTCGCTGACAGGGCCCCTTTTCCCCTCCGAGCTGCATTTTGCACCCCGAGCTCTTTGCTGGAAGGGCACTCTGGGTGCCAGGACTGGGTGATCCCAAGCCCACACAGCGCTGCAGCGCAGGACCGCACCCTTCACTCTTCAGGACGTGCTCCTGATCCTGGCTCATCGGTTCTACTGAATTTGCCCAGCCATCACCCACACCATATTTCAGGTCTGGTCCTTTTGTGGTCAATAATGGCTCAGCTGTCTGTCAGTGATGTGGTGCTGGCTGAAGGCCAGTCTCTTCCATACCCCCTGGAGAGGGAATTTCCCTTAGTTCCCCAAATTAGGCATGACATATGCATGCAAAAAAAAAAACAAATCAAAAAAACCCCAAACGAATTCAAGAATGCGAGGACCTTCATGAGTTTCAAGGCTTAAAAGCAGATTGTGCTGATGAAACACAGAGCAATTGCATTAAAATGTGGGTCTATGAGGCTTTCTTTAGCATTTCCTAATCACAGCTCCAGAGCAATTTTTGGAAGATAAAAATGCAGCACCTAAGAAGGACTGATGAGATGGTAGGGGAGGCAAAGATGCATCCATCGAGTATCCCAGCAGTTCTGTAGCATTTATTCAGATAACTGGGCCCTGGACCTTGCAGTGGGCTTCTGTCTCCCCACTGCCCCTTCACATTCTTAGCCACGGGCATTCGTGTCTGAGGGGCTTTTGTGAACGTTCCTTCACCCGATTCAGGGTGAGCCGCTCGCTCGTCTTCCCTTTGTTGTGCCACGGACCATTCGTGGGTGAATTTCCGCTGGCACACGCGGGGATCCGCAGTCCGTGTGCCGGGTTTGTGAGGCAGAGGCCACGGAGGCTCTGATGCTGCCGGCGCAGGAGAGCTCTGGGCCTGAGGAGCGGCCGATGCTGTGCGGGGCCGGGGCAGAGGCGACCGCACCGGCGAGCGGTGCCCGAGGAGAGCGGGCAGGGCCGAGCGGTGCTGAGGGCAGGGCCGAGCGGCCCCGCGGCCGGACAGGCTCCGATCCCTGTCCCTGTCCCTGTCCC
>VXBQ01001151.1:86898-159789 GCA_013400175.1 Phainopepla nitens | reverse complement strand
TCATCAGCGTGTGGGGCATCCAAACACTGACACCACTTCACCAGCCTGCACACCAACTCCACCCCTAATTAGTTCCTTAATTCCTGCTGAGCTTCATTTTCCGGGCCAGGGGTGCCTGGAAAAGCCTCAGCGAGCACAGCCTGGCCCTTCCCCTGAGGTTATCCAGGAGTGCCCGGGGCTGGGAGGGGATGGCAGAGGCTCGGCAGCTGTGGGAGCACAGTGACGTCGGTTTAACCACAGACACCTGAAATTACTTCGATTGAAGCCATTTTGCTGCGGCTCAGCTGACAGGAAGAGAAAGGGCCGGGGTGACTTCTTGAAATCGTGTCTGCTTTTATTCTCTATGCATGTGGTGGCCGTGTCCTTCAAGCAGGACCGTCAGTCTGTCCCCACGGTGCTGGCCAAGCCCGTGGCTGGGAGTGCAGGGAACTCACCCCCAACAGCTGCCTGGCTTCTTCCAGCCCACTTATCCTTTCTCCTGCTATTAAAAATACCTTTTTAAAACGCCTTTTAAAATTCCCAGCTCATTTCCTCTCCCTGGCTGCCCCATCAGCAGCTTTTCCCTCCCAGCTGACTCCCCAGTCCCATCTGAACCCCAGGACTGGATGTGCCCACAGGGGATAAACCCTGCTCAGGTGGGAGAGCACACCTGGTACGGGCTGGGAGAGAAAAAAACCCGGCCTTGAAAGCATTTGTGACGAGAATTAATTGTTCCAGCTGGTGGCAGCAAAGCCCGAAGAATAAAGGACAAGCAGCGAGCTCTGTGTGCAGCAGGGACCTCCTTGGGGTCAGAAAACCCGAGAATCCCCCGAGCCCAGTGGTGTCCCCACGGTGTCACTGTCACAAACCTATGGCACGTGTGTGAGAGCTGAGCCCTCCCAGCACTCACCACGGTGTTTCTTTGTTAAAAACCACCAAAATGGGGTTTGTGAGGGAGGGTTGGACCCACCTGGGGTTTGCTGAGGGTTTAAGAGAGAATCACAGCGTCTTCTGCTGGACAGTGACCAAGGGAAAACCAAGAATCCCTTGTTATCTGTGCCACCCCATGGCTCTCTGACCCCCTATTTCATGTTTTAAAAACAAAAAGCCACCAGCAGCGTGCCCAGCAGCTCTAGGGTGGTACCACAGAGGCTGCTGTGGTTTTGGAGCAAAAGCATCCCAGATTTCCAGCTGTCCCCTACAAGAGATGTGGGACAGGGAGCACAGGAATGCTCACCCCAGGGACAGGAGGGACAAAATGCCTCAGTTAAACATCAAACCTCACTGAGAGTAAGTAATTCCTTTGAATCTTAAAGAAAAGGAAGCCAAAATGACACAGCCCTGCCACGTTCCCCCCTCCAGGTTCTGAAAAAGGCCTGTGGAAAAAGCGAGGTGGGGGAGAGCTGGTAATGATAATAATAATGATCCAATCCATAATCTCAATCTTAAATCCTCTTTCCTGAGACAGTTGGGGGTCCATCCTCCGCAGGAAAATGATGAAGATTAAGCATTTTTAAATCAGGTCACTGCCAGGGAAGTGTTTGCCCCAGGAATCCTGCTGTGGGGGTGCGTGCGAGCCCAGGCTGGGGGAACACGGGGCTGCAATCAGCCATCAGTGGGGTCACAGAAAGAGCAGTTTGGGTTGGAAGAGACCTTTAAAGTCTTATCATTCCAGGCAGGGACACCTTCCACTATCTCAGGGTGCTCCAGCCTGGCCTGGGACACTGCCAGGGATCCAGGGGCAGCCACAGCTTCATCCCTGTGTCAGTGCCTCCCAAGCCTCACAGGGAAGAATCCTCTCCCAATATCCCACTGAAACCTGCTCTCCTTCAGCTTCAGGCCCATCACCACATCCTCGGTGTCCCCCTTCTCTCTGAGCCACCACGCTGCTCCTGCCCCGCTGCCATTGAGTGTCCCCATGCCCAGGATGGCACCGTGCCCTGCAGATCTTCCTCACCCACTCACCAGCTCCTCCAACAACATTCCCAGGCATTCCAGAATCCCCCGAGGCCATGCTCTCCCTCTGTCCCACTCAGACCCAAGGACATCACACACCGGCACCCTCAGGTCAGTGTTTCCACCATACCCAAAACATTTATTTCTCCAAAACTATTGCTAATGACAATGGATACATTTTGTTGCCCCAGTATGGATTTAACACTTCCAACACATCGACTCCTAATACTGTACAATACTGTACCAAAAGGGGGGGGAGAGGGAAACAAAAAAAAAAAACAAACCAAAAAAAAGGCTGTACCTCCATATTGTACAGAGTTCTATGTACAAAGTACAATTTTACACAGTTTAATATATACACCATATATATATTGGTGTAGAAGACATGAAACAGTGGAAACTTGTTTTAGCAAGAACATTCCATCCCACCATGAAACAACTGCTGTTGACAACCCCAGGTTCAGACAGAAAAACACAATTCCTACACTTTGCAGCCCGACTTTCCTGCCCTACAGCAGGACCACGACCCTTGGAAATCAGAGGGGGATTTCAGCAATGGCCCTGTTTGAGCTACATCGAGCTGGGCTTTCGGAGAAGCTGCTGCTCACAAGTATTGCTCCAGCAGTTTGGCACGCTCACGAGTCCAGCCCCTCGGGCTTGGGCTGTTCTTCACATCCCAGGGCTGTGCCTGAGGAAAGGCTGGTGAAATCCACTTCAGGAGTGAGGTTACTACAGTGCCTCAGAAAGGACGGGCCCACCTACGACTGCCACTGCAAACTGCTGAGTATTTACCCTGTGTGAAGCTTGGCAGATCAAGTATTAGCACGGCAGGAAGCTGCCTTCCCTCTCCACCTTCGCCTCTTTTTGGCCCATGGTTGAAAAACACTTCCATCCCGAACTATGTTAGAGGAAGCACAAAATTTACCACACCAACCAAACCCTTACATTTTCCAGGCCTTGGACTGCTGCTTTGGCCTCTCTAGAGCCACCCAAAGGGATGGTTTGCTGCTAGAACCGAGCCTGGAAAAGAATTCACCTGCCTTCAGGTGGGCGGGCGGCGGAACCGCTTGTGCGTGACCCAGCCGGGGCCATCCCGGCCCCGCAGGCACCAGGCAGAGGGTCAAGTATTTCTGGTTTTATTTCTTATTTTCAAGTACCAGGTTGTCACAGAGATGCGGAGACACGCAGAGGGGCGATGTGGGAAGAGCTCAAAGCCCAAAGTTCAGTCCATGAAGTGCTTGGTGTTTCCCCAGAGCTGGTCCCTGGGGGAAGGACGTTCCCTCCTTCCCACCTCTTGTGCTACCAGCCCACCAAAGGAACAGCTTTATGTCCCCAGCTGCATTTGTGGGGTGCCAGCCAAGGCCAGAAAAGCTCCCAAAATAGGCTGGTTATTTTTGTGAAAGCTAAAAATCTCAAAATAAATAAATCCCTGGCTTGTTAAACTCAATTTTCTGTTCTGGACAGGCCCGTAAGGGATGGGAATGCCCCAGTGCTCCTGTTTTCCTGTGGTCTTGGAGCTGTTTTTGAAGCAGTTCCCCAGCCTGTGGCTCACAGGTGAGTTCAGTGTGTTTGAGGCACATCCCTCGACACCCAGGGCTTGGTCCTGCCAAGCACAGGTGCCCCTCACCTGGCCACCAGAGCAGGGCCACACCTGGGGGACAGGGGCAGCTCCTTCCTCTCCCACCTGTGCTGGACAAGGGGCCTGAGCTCAGCCTCTCGTGGAATCACCAGACTGCCTCATTTTTTGATTTTTGGGGCGTTTTTCCATCATTCCTGATTGCTCACTGGGAGCATCCCCTCCTGGAAGTGTCCCCTCCCCAGGGACCCCAGCAAGGGAGAATTCCACACCCCCAGGAAGGATCTGAAGGGCTGAGAAGCCGAGACGTTGATTTTTGAAGAACATCTCCCAGAAGCTCCATAAATGCCCAGACCTACACCGTGCTCCACTGAATTTGAGGTTTTTGACACAGAGAAGAAGAGAAATAAGGCAGCAAACTCTACCTGCAGTGAACTTCTCCTGTCTCAGTATTGCTGGAGCTCTTCCAAGTGCGCTGGGCTGGCCCCGTACCAAGAGCAAGGTGGGGAACTACAACAGGTGGGATTTCTTGCCAAGCTGAAGTGTTTTGATTCAGTAAATAAATTTATGAGAACTCGGTTATCTTAACCTACTTTTGTGCAAGAACACTCTTGCCTTAAAGAAGAAAATAAAAAAAAATTAAAAAGAAAAAAAAATCAACAAAAACTCCCAAAACCCAACACATGAGGTATTCAGCACAGGAAACCCAAAGACTCCTTTTGAACAGGTATCAAAATACAGACATATACAACAACTGTTTTTTTGTTCTGCTGTCACAGTGCACTCTAATTATTTACTCATTTTCATTGCAATAAAATACCTAGTACAGATAAAGTGAGAGGGTTTGATCGTGTCCCACTGCTCGGACATGAAGGAAAAATTTACAATTCATAAACTTTGGACGACCTCAGAGAGGCAGAAATTAAGCAATGGTTAAAGCACACTGCTCCATTCCCAACTAGGGAAATAACCCAGAAAAGGTCTGAGCTTCAGAAACCATTCAGATTGATCACCTAAAACCGTGTTTCATTTTAAAAGTTTTTTGTGGCTTTTTTTTTTTGTTGTATTTTTTTTTTTTTTGCTTTGGATTATTTCAATCCAACACCTGCTGAACAAGGTTCATACAAAGCACTATCGAACAGACAGACGTCATTCCAGTTATCAAACACTTTTTTTCTCTTTATATTTGACACAAACCTTACAGGAAAAGTCATGAAAAGAGGATTTCCGTGGAAGAGCTAAAATTCCTTCGGGATATGAAGATGTGGAGTGACACTGGTACCTCCCCCAGCAAACCACTGTGTCAGATCCTGGTTCTGCTGGGAGGGAACAATTCCAGTTCCTCCTTCCCACCTTCCCAGCAGTGACTGCTCATAAAACACTCGTGGCAAATGTCCTCTCAGCCTTGTGTGCTCACAGAGTGAGGTGGACAAGCTGAAAATCTCCTTTTTTTCCATCACTTTGTGTGTGGTTTTCTTGTTTCATCCCCCCCACGTGCGATTTTTCTGCCCGAGGAAGAGGAAGGACGAGCTCCAGCCTGTCCTATTGCTTGTGTCAATCACAGTGCACACCAGAATTCCAGTTGAGTTGCTCCATATCCAGGTGATCCTGCCAAGCACCTTGCCCTTGGCAGCAGGATTGTCCCAGAGCTGTGGATGCTAGAGAAGAACAATAAGAATCCAGATACAGACAGTTGCTGTTACAGTAACCTGAAGTCTTTTTTAAATTTTTTGTTTGTTTGTTTCCATCTAATTCCACACTTCAGACCTTGAAGCTGGAAAAGAGCAGCTCCTCCAATGTGCTGTGCGTGGCCAAACATTTATTCTTAAGAATATTGAATGCTAGGCATAAAAATATAAAAAAGAAAATAAGGCATTAAAATGAGGAAAAGTCAATTTACAGAGATCCTGCTCTTGATACAGATTAACTTCAGTCACTTGAGACAAAAAAAAAAAAAACCAAAAAAACAAAAAAAAGAAAATAAATCAAAAAACCCCAAAAAATTCTTACTAAAAAGGAAATGCCAGAAAGTTCTGCCTGAGCAAAAAATTACAAGTTTAATCATTCTATTTATTTCTTTTTTTTTTCCCCAAAAGAACAAGTGATTCCTTGGTGGTAGAAGTCCATCAGAACCTGAGAGCAGAGGTCGCTGGTGGCATCTCCTGGAGGGGCAGGGACAGTCACAGCTCGTACCATGGGGTGTCCCCAGGAGGAAGGGAAACGAGGAGTGTTCTCACCAAAACCTTCCCAGTGCTCCCCAGCTCCTGCATGTCCTTAGTTCAGGGCCCAGAGGAAGCTGGCTTTTTTGGAAAGTCGTTAATTATGGATTGATTGCTTCTGTAGAGAGGGGCTGTGCGTGTGGGGATGGACAGGGAGGCAGGAAGGCCCTGCTCCATTTTTCCAAGTAACATCCTAAATGCATCAGAAAAGGACATTTCAGCAACTCTTCTTTGTTTCTTCTTTTCTAAGTGCCAATTAAATTGACTTTGCAGTCACCAGGAACCCACAAACTGAAAGGAAACTCAGCTTGAACGGGTGAGAAAAGTGACTTTTCTTATCTTGTCCTGAATTGGTTATCTGATGGAAGCCTAAGATGTGCAGCTTGTTTGAAATCCCGGAAGAGCTGAGGAACGAGGCGAGCTGAGGGTCAGCCAGTCTCCACTCCTAAGTGGCACAAGCCTTTTAATTATGAAATTAAATAAATGTGGGCACCGCAGAGCATTCCCAGGGGAGTACAAAAGAGTCCGTGGATGCTGCTGGCTACGGATAAATACAAATAATACCAAAGAATTCATTCACAGGTCAGTCCTGCAGGGAGCACGGAGGGAAGCCACCCCAGAGGCCACGTGCTGCCACATCCCTGTCCCCAGCAGCGTTCCCTGCACTGCTCTATAAGAGCAGAGATCCCCAGAGCACAGAGGGACAAGGCAGGGAGCTTGAGAACTCCTGAGAGAAGTTTTTACAGTGCTTGGCGCTGGGACTGGGGTCAGGATCTGTCCTGAGGAATGGGCAAACCAGCAGAGTGTGTGGTGGGGAGGGGCTCCCAGCAGAGGATGCTTGTTTACAGAATTACCTCTTTTTTCTTTTTTTTTTTTTTACATTCAGTCTCCCGAGAGCAAACACCACATCAGAGCCCACGGGCTGAAAATGACACTGGAAACAATAAAGCTGCTTTCAAATATGGGAGAGCAAAGGGGGAAACCAGTGAAGATTGTCCATAAGCAACAACTGGGCTCTTTTCTTGTGCTCCCAGACCTCAGAACATGTTTGTTTATATTTGCACAGACACATCTTACGTAGGACTCCACAAAATCTACGAGGCTTCCAGAATAAACTATTTTTTCCATGACAACTAAAGCATGAGGCTGGGATGGCCAAAGGCTTTGGCCCTGAGGGGCAGGAATGGGGAGCAAACAAACAAAACCAGAGGATGTGATGGAAGTCGAGACAGACCCTTAACCACCGTGGCACCAGCGGGCGACGGAATAATAATAATAATTATTATAATTATAATAATAATAATGCACAAGAAACAGGCATGTCCAAGCTCCACGTAACCAGTGGCACCAAAACATGCAATAGACTAAAATCTATCCTATTGTTTCCCTGTGATAAATGAAACACAGAATATAGAAGTCACTACACCAGTATCCAAAAACAGGACACCACCAAATGTTCCTCCCAGCGGCCGAACGCTCGAACAAGGCGTGGAAACCAAAATCCACCTCATCCCTTGGTGTTTTCCTGCTCAAGCTTCACAGTGGATCGTGGATTGTGGATTTCCCAAGCGTGGCAGGAGCTGTCCTGGGCACGAGGGACGAGGCTCAGGAGCTCCCAGCAGCTCCCAGCCGACCTCCGCTCCCAGGATTCGCGGAACAGCAATTCCAAAGTCTTTGACAGAGTCTCTTCACGTGGAACAGCAGGAGTGGCACCCAGAGAGCAGCAGGGGGTGCATCACACAGTACAGGACTTGTCAGGGGGCTGCTGGGGAGCGGGGGAGGCCACGCCGGGGCTGGGGGTGCTGCTCTTGGGGAACAGGGCGGGCTTGGGCCGCGTGGCCGGCGGCTTCACCTGCGTGGCCATCTTGACGGACTTGACCGGCCGGAAGGTGCAGGGGATGTCCCCGGCCGTGCTGGCACTGCGCTGGAACGGGGGCTCAGAGTCCTTCAGGAGCTGGGTGTGCAGGGGGCTGGAGGGCTCCGAGGTGGGGGCCACCACCGGGGACGTTTTCAGGGGCTCCAGGGTGTCGAGGACGACGTCGGGCGTGTGCTTGACGCTGCTCTGCCTCTCCAGCTCCCGCAGCTCGTTCAGGGCTGAGTTCATGGTGGCTTCGATGTCCTGCAAGCACAGCACAGGAGCCCAGTGAAGGCACAGCCCAGATACACAAACAGCCAGATAAAAGCCAGATTTTGAGCACGTTTTTGTTTTCCAAACAAACCAGCCTCGGGTCAAGGACCCAACCGTGCAGCACCGCATC
This sequence comes from Phainopepla nitens, assembly GCA_013400175.1. Lineage (NCBI taxonomy): Eukaryota > Metazoa > Chordata > Aves > Passeriformes > Bombycillidae > Phainopepla > Phainopepla nitens. The sequence goes on along the minus strand of VXBQ01001151.1, from coordinate 151,801 downwards.
CTGCGGCTGATCACTAAAATCACTAAATCACTAAAATTTTCCAGCAACAGGGAGCAAAATAATTGCTAGCACTGCCTTGATGCTAATCTGGCCCCTCACTGCTCCTGATGCTGCCCTGACTTCAAAGCAAAGCCCCAAACTGCAGCAATGAACAGGAACCAAAGCATTGGTGCCCATTCTTGTGGTTTATTTGGCACGTGAGATTCAGGAGAGTAAATTCCTGAAGAGAGACTGATGCCTGGGATACTGATGGGCCACACACTGAATGCTGAAACCCTCGTGGGCTCTTGCTGCCTCACTGGTTTTCCTGCTGAGCTGTTCCCAGAAATGTATTTCACAGGACTCAGAATTTCAGAAAATAGAAGATGTCAGGGACACGTGTAGAAACCAAAACTGGCCCTTCTCCTTCCTCTTAAAAAGTATTATAGTTCTTAACAAATAAATATAAAGAGAACTTCTGAGCTAAAACCACGGGGTTTTTGTCTCAGGACCTACATGTTGTCTGCTGGAGAGTGCAGTGGTGCACAGAACTCCCTGGGGAGCAGGAGAGCTCAGCCTGGCTGTGACTCACACTTCTGGCTGCAGCTTTCCAGCTTCCTCGGAGCTTTTTCAGGGGGTGGGGAAGGTAAATCAGTCAAGGAATGGTGGAAGAAAGCAGAGGCAGAAATCTGACACCTCCCACTCTATCTTGAGGCCAAGCAGATTTTCATTATGAAGTTGGGGAAATATGTAAGATGGTTATTGGATGGTGTTTGAGGAGATACTACAGAGAAAAACACTGATTTAACACAGCTTGGGTTTTTCTCCCTCCTCTTTTTTATTTATTTTCCCTTCCTCTTTCCTTTTCGTCCCCAGACTCCTCTCCAGTGAAACAATGGAGTGAAGGTTCTGGCAGGGAGAGGAGACAGAACAACTTCAGTCAGAGCCTAATTGAAAAAACAAAGAATCTGATTTATATCAGCCAAAGCCTCGGAAGGACAGGGAAGCACGAAGACAACAGGAGCTGCACACCACATTTCCACTGTAACAAATGGGCTCAGGGCACTCAAAATGGCAAAATACAAATTCCCATCAGCATTAAACCCGCGGGGTTTTAATGTGCCCGTTATTTATCATGTGGAGTTGCTGTTTTGTCAACAAAAATGACGCTTAATTTTCACGCATTTCCCCCCAGCTCCTCAGGAACCTGCAGAGCCCGAGCCAGGCAGAGCAGTCAGGTCTCCCTGGGCTGGCTCTGTAATCCGAGCCTGGAGCATTCCTTGGTTCAGCCAGACCCATCCATCCCACCCTGCAAACAGTGGGTGCACACAAATGCAAGTGCAGGCACATCCACGGGGAACAGCCCTCGTGGAAGAGGGAAATCTGTAACTTTTGTAGCCAGCCCCGACTCCACAGCCCTTGTGTAAATAACAAATAACTAACTCCTGAAAGCAGCAGGGTTATGCTCAGAGCTGGTTTCTGATCACACTCTGAGCCTTCAAGAAGATGAGGATGCCCCTGGAGCACTGCAGGAGTCAGCAGCCTGCTTTTATTTGGGCTGTGCTGCTCCACGTGCTCCCCATGTCACACCACCAAGCCTGCACGACTGACAGGAGACTGTTAAATCCACAAGAAATACTTCATTTCTCTCGTGTCCTGAAGTTATGATCGTTTAATTCTCTGCTGACAGCTTTGGAATGTGTGTCACTTTCTGAAATGGGGGTTTTTAGTGTTGAGATTAAATTCTGGGTAATGAAAAGGACCGAGTTTTTATGGAGGAAGGAGCTGAGTGTTTATCTTCCCTCAGGAAAGCAGCCTCAGTGCCTTGCACACAGAGAGGATGAAAGCCCAGACTGGGGCTGTGTCCTAAGTTAACACTGCACTGAGAGAATCACAGAATGCTTGGGGCTGGAAGGGACCTCTGGAGTCCAACCAGGGTCACCTGGAGCAGGTGACACAGGAACTCACCCAGGTGGGTCTGGGGTGTCTGCAGAGAGGGAGACCCCCTCCCTCCCTGGGCAGCAGTTCCAGGGCTCTGCCACCCTCAGGACAGAAACTCTTCCTCATGTTGAGGTTGAACTTTTTGCTTTACTCCACGGCTCCTTGTCCTGCTGCTGAACAGAGCCTGGCACCATCCTGACACTCCCTGGGGACATTTGTGTGGATGAGTGGGATCCCCTCTCAGCCTTCTCCTCTCCACACGGACCAGGCCCAGCCCCCAGAGCCTCTCCCCATCCCGAGGGGATCATCCCCTCCCGGGGAGCGGACACGAGGTCAAATCAGACCTGGCCCTCAAACTCCCCTTGCACCCACACCCTCCCAGGCAAAGCTGCCCAGCAGAAGGTGCTGCTGACCTGTGCAATGACCTCGGGGTCCACGGGCCGGTGGTTGTTGAAGCTCTTGGACCTGCCGGCCGTGACAGCCTTGCGGATCTGCGGGCTGTCCATCCTGCTCTTCAGCGACGAGTGCCGGCTGATGGAATTGAGGCTGCCGTGGCCACTGATGGAGCATTTGTCTGGAACCTCCTTGGGAAGACTTTGGCTCATAATGGGCTGAGATGAGGGCCTGGAACCGGCTATGGCTCCGGGGGAGGCTGGTTCTGCCAGGGAACTACCTAGGCCGTGGCTGTCACTTTGACGGAACGCTCTTCTGATGCTGCCTGACTCTGGTTTCTTTCTTTGCCTTCAGTCACAAAAGCAAAACAAGTCAATACAAGCAGGTACAGGGCTGTCATTTGAAGATATTCCCCCCAAAACAACACACAGGACAATGGGAAGAGACACAGAGGTACCCAGATTACAAACAAACCCAGGGGTTGAGGAGTGATTGCGGTACAGTGAAATAATTATAAATTATAAATCGTTCCAGTTTTACACTTCCAACAACACGACTGAGTCCTGGCAGCTGTGCACATTCATAGCAAAACCAGAAAACTTGGGTGGAACATGATTAACTTGGTCAGGAGGAGAAGAATTTATACTGGAACAAAAAAAAAAAAACCAAAACAAAACAACAAACCCTCTGTGCCATCGACAGGTTTTGATGATGTGTTTTTATTACATTCCAAGAGCAGAGCTACAATCTTTGACTGGAGGACACAGTATAAGTCTACTAAGCTCCTGGCCCAAGGCATCAAGTTATTATTTTCAGAGATCAGCAAGCAAAGACCCCCAGTTTGGGGTAAATGATCATTTCCAATGTTTGCTGGTGGTAAGAGATGGTTCTTTTTCCTGGCTTTGGCAGGACCACAAGGCATTATCTATGCAGATAAACCAAAGGGATGATGTCAAATGGATGAACTGGTCCAAAGAATTTAGTTTCTACCCCAGCACCATGAGGTGTGACAGCACGATTCCACTCAAATCATGGGAAGGCCAATGCAGCAGAATACTTTATGCCATAGGTCTGAAGCTTGGCATCCATTATACAGGGAAGGATCCATTTATATATAGCACCAGCCCCATGAATAACTGCAAGAAAGTGTTAACTCCAGTAGGATTTTGGCATCCAAATAATAATTCAGTGGGTGGCACAACTGTCACTGCGAAACCATCTGATTTAATTTTGCTCAAGTCTGTTCACACATAGGTCAGAAGATTCATTCCTAAAGAAAAAACAACAAAATGAGTCTTATGCTACTTATTGCTAAATATCAGGTTCCCTAGTAAAGGGGAAAAAAAAGCCCCAGAATTGGAGTGGACATTCCCCAGGCTTCTAAAAACCACCACACACAACTCTACCAAAGGCAGCAGATGGTGAAGCTCCAGCACAGCTCTGTTATTGCACAAATCTCTCCACAACTGGCAGAATGGCCACTCCAGTGGCTCAGACAGCAAATATCATAAAAGAAAGCCCAGATCCCAAGCTGATGCAGATTAACTGGGCTTCCCAGATATCAGTGGAGCTCTGCTGAATCCCATAAGGAAGGCCCAGGCTCTCTAGGCCATGGGCAGGGTCCAAACCTTTTAAAAGGATGCATTTGTGCTAATGCCTTTATGGACTAGATTGTGTTAAATTAACTGAAGGTTAAGAACATCCCCTCCCATCAAACTGTAATTATCACATAATACCTTCACTGCACAATGGAGGGAGGTGGGGGTTTCTAACATGAAGGAAATAATCAGAAATATTACACGGGGGATAAGCCTGTCTAGAAAAATTATTTAACAGATGATGGAATTTAGTCTGCCACTAGCTTGATTTTCCAGCTTTTTATTATGTTGAGTGTTGGCTAAAGCAATAATTTCTGGTGGAGGAGGCAAGGTTAGAGCAACAGGGGGTTGTGCTGTTCCACTGCAAGCATATGGTTAGTAACCCGAGGTGAGGAGTGCTGCAGAAACAAAGGAGTGCTCCAGGCAGAGCCAGATGGTGGGACTGCAGGTATGGCATTTATCACAAACTGGGACACGGCTTCCTGGAGGAATTGTCCCCCCACCCCATCAAACAGGACGTGGGAAATGAGGAGGAGACGTGACAGATCACAGAACACGACGAGGGGTGGGGACAACGACACCAGAGCTCATCCCACCACTCCCCTCCCTTCCTCTGTCTGCTCAGCATGTAAAATGGGGCTTGGGAGAAAAAATATTTGGGAAAACAGGACCAGATGGCACCTTGGAGACAGGAAAGAGAAGCCAGTGGGGTTTCAAATGAGCGATGGCCACGCAGGTGACAGAGAGGGGACAGCAAAATGTGAGTGAGTTAAAAGAGGGGGAAGCAGAGGAAAATGGTGGCAGTGCTTGTTAATGAACCTTTCTCAGGGAAGGAAGGATCACTGGAGCCATCACCAAGCTCTTGACAGGCAGGGAAAACAATGCAAGGCTGCTCTTACTTGTTGATGTTGGCAAGGTAAATATCTGCGACGTGGCCCCCGCTCGGGCAGCTGGCACCAGCTCGGGCTGTCACCTTCTCCTCCGGTGGCTCAGAGTTTATTTCTATTTCTGACTTCGGACTGGACCTTTCCGACATCCCATCCTCACTAGGAAGGAGGAGGGGAGGGAATCACAACCACAGCAGGAGCAGCAGGGCTGGATTCCCAGCATAGCACCCAGGACAGCAGCACCGTGTGAGGGTTTGAGAGTCACCACATGTCCTTCAAATCCCAGAATGGCTTCCTGGAAGTGATCTCAGTCATCTTGTTCCATGCCCCTGCCATGGGCAGGGACATCTTCTGCTACCCCAGGCTGCTCCAAGCCCCGTCCAGCCTGGCCTTGGACACTCCCAGGGATGCAGGAGCAGCCACAGCTTCTCTGGGCACCCTGTGCCAGCACCTCCCCACCCTCCTAGGGAACAATTCCTTCAGTACACCCAGTCTAATCCTGCCCTCCTGCATCCAAAGGCCATCCCCCCTTGTCCCACCACTCCTTGTGGAAAACCCCCCTCCTCCTGAGCACCTAATTCCCATGAGCACCCTGCACATCCCAGCTGTGCTCCTTTACCAGACACCACAACAATTCCTTTATCACCCCTCCACCTCTCAGAGGCGAAAAGCTGAACCCTCCCCCGGTGTGTGGCCCCAAAGCCCCATCCCCAGGTGATTCTGGAGGCAGCCCAGGCCGCAGGGTGCCCTTACGTGTCCTGCACCACGATGTACTGATGAGGGATGAGGCCGTCGACGCCGTTGTGCCGTCCCTCCCACCAGTCATCCGAGGCCCGCTGGTAGAGCAGCAGGGACGCTCCTTTCTTGAAGGACAGCTCCCGTGCAGTCCTGCCCAGGTAGTCAAACTTGGCTATGGCCTCTATGGGCTCACACTCTAGGAGACAGAAGGGAATAAACAGTTCACTAAACACCTGGGCTCAGGTGAGCTGTCAGCAGTTTAAACCTGCCACAGAGCAGAGCCTGAAGAGGACAAAGCGTTCCTTCTACAGGCATGGAGAGGGCTGGATGCAGGAGACTCACAGGGGAACCCTGAACTTAAGGATGTTGCACTTTCATCCTTTACCTCATCCCTACACAGGCACATTTGTGTTTCCCAAGGCCTAAACCTCCTCACAGCAATTCAAGCCAACAATGATGGAAGTGACGAGGGCAGAATTGGGGTTTCATTAAAATCAAAATGGTTCCATTAAAATCAAAAGGCTCACACTCGAGGAGATAGAAGGGAATAAACAACAGTTCACTAAACACCTGAGCTCAGGTGAGCAATCAGCAGCTTAAATCTGTCACAAACCAGTGTATGAAGAGGACAAAGTGTTCCTTCCCTCTTAAGGCAGCAAAATTCACAGGGGGACCCTAAACTTTAACACTTTCATCCTTTACCTCCTCCCTACACAGAGGGCACATTTGTATTTCCCAAGGCCTAAAGCCCCTCACAGCAATTCAAGCCAACAATGACGGAAAAGGCAAGGACAGAACTAGGGTTTCATTAAAATCAAAAGGGTTTCAGAGGTGGGAAGCAATCAGGTACGTTCCAGACAAAAATCTTCCTTAAAAGCAGCTGAAGTGAACCCCCTGGGCAAGCAGGGGGAAACATCCCCTCACTCCAAGCTGCTGCAGAAATAAAGCATCTATTCAGAAGGAAATTTCTGCTGCCTGTGAGGCACACCTGACCCAGGAGAGCAGAACTCTGGCACGGTGGGAGGCCCTGCTATGCATCCAAGTGCCATGGAAGCAAAGGAAAACATCCCATCCAGAGCCACATGCAGCTCCTGCAGGGCTTGGTGCAGGGGTGAGCACACAGAGCTGCTCCCTGCCCACTCCTGCAAAGCTCACACAGGAGCTCCAGCCATGCCCTGCCACTAATCCAGGTCCCTGCAGGACTCTGGTATTATACACAGGCACAAAGAGGGCATTTAAGACACTCAGGAAAATCAATGTGGAATTCCCGTGGATTATTTTTAAGGCTCCAAAAAAGATCTGCCAGTGTTTGAGTGTAAATGTGTATTAAGGCAGCTCCCAGCTCTGGGCAGGGATCAGGGGAATGGAGATGAGCTCAACCACACAGCCCCAGTGGGCTCCCTCTAATTACTTTAAAGGAGCTTTAATGCAGCCAAGCAATCCATGGAAATTGAGTTCTTTCCTGGAGAAAGAGATTTGTGGTTCCTCTCCCCTGATCAAAGAGAGATCTGCTGCTCCACACAGAGATCTCTGCACCACAGGAAGCTCCCACAGTGCAGGAGCAAACTCAAATGGGCTGGAAGGCCAAAGATGGGGCACAGCTTTTGCAGTTACTCCTTGGGAGAGGAAATGCTCCAGCACTGCGTCTGGAGTGCCTGTGGGCTGCAAGGTGGTGGCAGAGCTTGAGAAAATCATGGTGTAAATCCATCTGAGCCAGCTGGAGCTCCTCAGCCAGGCTGAGGGAGAAGAGCAGAAGCATCTCCCCCCTAAAAAGCCCCACCAGCAGCTGAAATTACCCAGCACCAAGTAACAGAGGGCAATCAGCCACAGGATCTGTGAGATCCACCCCAAGAACCCCTGCACTACCAAACCTGACAGCTCAGAATTCTCCCAAGCCACTCATCCCAGGTAAGCTCAGACTCACACCAATCCCAGTTATCAGTCCTCAGCAACCAGCCAGGGGTTGGGAAGGGTGGGAAAAGCCTGGCCCATGTTGGCAGCTTGTGGCAGACTCCCCACAGCACGTGGTTATCTGGCTTTGGCTCCTTCCTGCCTCTTGCTTCTTTTGCCAGCTTGTCCTAACAGTAAAAAACGCCAGCAATGCTGTTTTCTGGTGTCCCCCTGCATTCAGGAAGGGGATGGCAGTGTGGTTTGGTAAATTCCATCTGCTTCATTAAGAAGTGTTTATTGTTCCAGATGAGCGTGGCACTCAGGTTTCTTATGTTTCCAATTTGCTTTTTAGGACTCTGGCTTTTCTCCAGGGGACTGATTTTAGACTTTAATTTCCAGTAGCTTTTTCCTACTTACACTTATGCTCAGAGAAGAAAACTGTGTGAATGAAGAGCAGTAAGGCTAAGCCAAACAATTCCCCCTGCCAGTCTGACAGCTTGGGCAGACAAGCAGCAGATTAAAACATTTCCACTCGTATTTATAATTTAACAAACACACAATCTGCTTGTCTTTCAGCAGTTCTGACCTCTCATACCTGTCTCAAATCCGTTCAGGGAGGCTTGATGAACTGCACAGATGCTCTCTCCCTGCCAAACACGACTTCTCCCCTCGCCCCAAAATTCCTTCCTGCAGTGGAGGTGGCTGGGATGACAGCTTTACTTCGGGAAGATGAATCCCAGCCTCCCCATAGAGTTTTAGGAGGTTTGGTCCCATCTGAATACAGGAAGAGGGAAAAACCCCAGGAAGCTCCACGGTGGAGCTGTACCTGCACTGCTGAGAGGTGTGACACTGCACAGCCCAATTAGCACGAGACTCCTTAATTAACCACACACTGCTGCTCCCCCAAAGAGACCCAGCCCCAGCTGCCTCCTCTGCCTCAGTGCCAAGTGCTCCCTCCCAGAAGCTTCCTATGGAATATTCCACGGGGCCTGCAGGCCTCCATCCAAAACAGCTCCCAGCTTTACCTCGCCCAGGGGCCCCACACCCTCCAGCTCCAGAGGCTGCACAGCAGTGTCCTTTGATGTCTGCTCCCTTCTCACCCCTGTGCCCTCCCAGACACCAAAAGGATCTAAAAACCCCAGCCACAAACGGCACGAGTTCACAGCAGGCTGTGCTCTGTCCCAGGGTTCACTCCCAGCTGTGGGATGAGGTGGCCTGTCCTTCCTCACACCCATTAAACTGCTCTTGCTCAGAGATCCAAGCTCCAGGAGGACGCATTTTCATGCATTTTTCAGAGCTCCCACTTGTCAAACAGAGCACTGTTCAGGGCAGGGAGTGATCCTGTGTTTCATTCCCCAAGGCTTTGTGCTGGCTCCCCTCTGCCCTGCAGAGGAGTGCCAGTGCCTGGCCTTGCTGAGGGAGAACAGATTCCCCAGTGCTCCCAAGCATCCTTTCCTTTCTCACTGGTGTGTGTGAACCCCAGAGGGTCACAGAGGATGCTTCAGGGTGGGACAGACCAGTAAGATCAGCGAGCTGTGAAGCCAGAGGGAGCCAGGGATGCCAGGAGAGGGTTTGTTAGGAGCTGCTGGAGCAGAGAGGCAGCACAGCAGCACCTGGCAGGGCCACCGAGCAAATTCCTGAAGGCCAGCTCAAAAAGGAGGATGCTGATTTTCAGGGAATGCTGCTTCCCACCTTCTGCAACTGAGGCCATCCAAGCAAAACCACTCCAGAACTTCCACAGCTGCAAAATGTCTGAGCTCAAGAACAAAACCATGTCTTGCCCTGGTGGTCAGCCTGCTCTGCATGCAGGGATCATTGCTCCACATCAGTCACTTCATCCTTCCCCTGCTCTGGATGGGGCTCCCACGATGTTCCCCATCCCAGGAGGAGGCTCTGGAAGCCTCAAGGACACTCAGGACTGCAGTGTCACCTTTTCCTAAGGAAATATCCTGGAATTCTCAGCCTTAGTGCCTCTTTTCACTGATCAGACAAGAAATGGAACTGAGCTTCCTAAAGGAAATCCAAAAACTATCTCTGAGAGAGGCCCTCAGGACTCTCTGCTCTAAAACCCAGCTCTCATTGGAAGACAAGCAGGTCTGGGGTTTGTTTTGCCTGCTCCCTTAAAGGGCTGGGGCTTTGAGCACTCACAATTCTCCTTCCTGAGCCACTGAGTGGGAGAGGACACTGAAACCCACCCAGCCTCCTGCTGAGACCCCATGAGAAGAAGGGACACGTTCAAAACTGTCAGGTAATTCTAGAAACTCCCACTGATCCCACACCTTTGTCCTTGCTGCCATCAAATGCTGCCATGTGACGCCTCGAGTGAGCGCTCTGATTTAAACCCCACTCTGGATCTTTGAACAAGCACAGCCTTCCCTGCTCCCCCAAGGCAGGCTGCACCAGTTAACCCCAGTAAACACCAGACTTTCCATACCATCATCACTGGTGTGGTGCTCAGCTGTGACGTCCGGCACCGAATCCTCTGTCAGGGCTCTCTCCCCGTGAGGGCTTTCACTGCAACAGAAGGAAACAGCTTTAACTGCTGGGAATTGGGATCCCTCATGGCCAACAAGCAGACAGAACTGGGGAAGTCATCAGATAGAACTGGGAACATCCTGGAAAACAATCAGACAGAACTGGGAATCCCCACCAGGAATCAATATTTCGGTTTTGCTGCTGCAGACACTTTGTGCTGAAGTTGCTGTGGGTAGAAATCAAGCAGAATTCTTATTTGATCAGCCAAACCAAACATCTTGGTGACCCCTTCTGAGTGCTATCAGCAAAGTCCAACTTCCCATCTTACAGCCTGGGCCTCTGGAGACACTGAGCACTCAGACAGCAGTGCCAGGCTGGGTCCAGCTCCTCCCTGCCATGCCAGCATTATTCCCTTGGCTACATTCTCCATTGCTCTAATTAGCTCATTAGATGGCTGATGAGAAAGCTGCAGCTTCCTGGGGGAAATCATTCCTCGATTTATAACGATATTTCCAGGTCTGTGTTTGTCATCTCCCTCCATCCCTTTTATCACCATCTTAAATGTCCCATTCATTTCCCTGAACAACTCCCACAGCCCAATTAGTTGCCTGTAAATAAAGATTCCAGAGCACCTAAACTACCAAGAGGACTCATTTATGTTTGGCATGAAGAAAAGCTTTGAAAGGATCAACAGACAACAAGTGGCAAACAAAGGTTATGTTTTTGTAAGAAGCTCCACGAGCAGTTCCCTCTGGACAGGAGCAGAAAGGAAACTGGAAGAGGATCCATTGCCTCTCCCAAGCAGCTCCACAGAGCTGCTGCCAGCTGGCAGCCCTGCCTGCTCCTCCCAGGAGGAAAAAAAGGGCTAAAAACCAGGCCTTGCTCTTCATCCTACACCAGAAAACTCCTCTGATGCCTTCTCACACTGTGACTCCTTAAAGGTGATTTTTAATCCTCTTCACACAGGAGTAATTTCATCCCTCATTTTGGCCCTGCAATGGTTAAAATAAGTGATGATAGTTGGACAGTGCTCTCCCCCTGGCAATCTACCTCCTGTGCTCTTTTAAATACGAGGAGAATAGAAAAAGGAGAAGGGGTGAAACGTCTGAATGATCCTGGTGTCTCGTTCTGCTTAATCCGCAGGACAGCAGGCTGCCCAACATCTCCGGAGCCACTACCTCAGCAACCAACCTTTCCCATCCTTTGCAAAGCCTTTATGCTCCTTAATAAAGTTTACAGAAGCCTCTGAAGCCAGCTGGAGGCCCCAGGAGGAAGCAGCATTGAGGGCTAAAGTTTCACCCAGACTGTGAAGTCATGTCGAGCCCAGCCAGCGCTGCGGCTCCAAACCCTGCACGGAGGCCACGTGCCTCTCCCCAGCCATGCCTCCTAAAAAGCAGCATTTTCCACCTAAAACCCTCTCCTGGCTGCTGGCTGAGCCCTGGGTGCTGCTTTGGAAGGACTGGTGTCACCCTGAGAGCCCTGAAGGTGACAGCAATAAATCCTGCCAGGAATGGAGCCAGGGAATTCCCACCAGGGAACTGAGGGGCAGCTCCCTGGGAAAGTGAGGGGACCTGGGGGAAGGGCTGGGGCTAGGCCAGGGGAAGTTTGGGGTGGAGATTAGGGACAGGTTTTTTTCCCCCATAGGGTGCTGGGGCACTGAAAAATGCTCCCCAGGGAACAGGCACAGCCCTGAGGCTGCCAGAGCTCCAAGACATGGCTCCCAGGGATGCCCAGGGTGGGATTTTGGGGCATCTGTGCAGGGCCAGGGGCTGGATCAGAGATCCCTGGGGGTCCCTTCCAGCTCCTGATGCATCCATCCCTTATCTCCTCCCCTGAGATCACCCCCAGGACATTCTGCCCTCACAGCCCCCTGTGCACTGACACCCACACTGAGGGTACTCAGCACACTTTTATTCCCTTCACCTCAAGGGACAAAACCTCTTGTCCAAATTCATGTGTTTCCTGAAGGCCATAAATATTAAGTTGGGTTCCCCCCCTCCTCGCAATTCCTTCATATATAACATCAGCTAAAAACATCAGAGAGGGGTGAAATTAAGAGAATTTCCAAAAGGTTTTGGCAAGTCCTCTGCACACAGCAGTGAGTTTGGAGGAGCCTCTAAAGGAGGAGTGATCCCACAGCTCTGAGACAAGCCAGGCAAGCAAGGCTTGCTCTGTCACCACAGCGACTTCATTAAGAAAACCTATTTATTTTAGTCCACAAAAAGAATCACTTTCATTGCTGTGACGCTGAAGGAGAGCAGGAGCAATGGGGGGAGAAGTGGGACACAAATGAACATTCCTGACCCTCAGAGGGAGGGATCAGCTCGGCCAGGAGGAAAGCAAACCCCTCCTTTCCTTCCCCCACTGCCCAAGCTTCCACCCCAGATGACAGGAGCCGCTCTGCCTGAATTGCTTCCAGATGTGCTCTCAGACTGAGCACGTGGGCAGGCCTCCGGAGCTCCAGGCTGCATGGAAATGGTGATTTTGCATTCCTGCCTCTTCCCTCCCCCCCTCCAGAGGGGCTGCCCTGGAAATTAAAACTGTGCCACAGCCTTGGAGGTTCAGCTGCAAGTGACCCCTGTGTCTGAAGCAAAGGCACTCCAGACAGGCAGAGAGAAAAGGCAAAAGGAGGAGAAGGAAAAGAAACAACAAAAAGAGATTGATTTTGGCAGCTACCAAACCAGAACACCCAAGAAAATCCCTCCACAACCTTGCCCTTCAAGATAAGTGAGCGAGGTCTGACAACTGAACAGCTACTTTATACCAGCTTATTTCTTTTAAGCTGATGACTCTCCAAAGGGACCAGAGGCATCTTTGCTGCTATAAAACAGATTTCTGAAAGGCTGGGCCAGATGCTGCAACCCTGAATTAGCCAACACAACTGCAGCATCCTAATCCATGGATCAACATCCACCCCTGGCTCTCCTCAGAGCATCCATCATACCAGTAATCCTCTGTGTTTCCACCTCTGCTGTAGACCGGGCCCTCCAGCTCCCTGGCTCCTGGGAAGATGTTCTCATGCTGGATGATGATGGTTTTGATCAATTCATTGACATGAGCCTGGCAAGAGACCTGGTCATGGCCCTCGGGCACAGACATCAGCGTGGGCCCAAAGCAGATGGCCAGATTGTAGGGATCCATCATGTTTTCTTCACTGAACTGAGATAAACTGCAAAAAAAACCAGAGGTGGGAAGGAGGGTGAACAGGAGAAATCAGCATCACCATCACCACGCTCTGCTCAGAACACACAGCTGAGCTTGGAAGGTTTGCTTTGGGCTTTCTGGGACACAAATGCTCTGGATGCAGGTAAAGAAAATGAGACACCGATGCTATTTACTGAGAAATGAAATAGCAACTGCAAAGGGAGTTTGAAAGCTCTGTGTGCTGACTTTAATATCTGACTTTATTTCTCCTCTGTTATTGTTGTTCAGAGCCCACCTGCAGCCCAACTCAAGGCCAGTGTTACAGCAGGACCCCCCTGCCATGGATTTAAACTGAAAGAGAGGAGGTTAAATGAGATATTGGGAAGAAAATCCTTCCTGTGAGGGTGGGCAGGCCCTGGCACAGGGTGCCAGAGAAGCTGGGGCTGCCCCTGGATCCCTGAAGTGCCCAAGGCCGGGCTGGACAGGGCTTGGAGCAGCCTGGGATGGAGGAAGCTGACCCTGCCCTGTCCATCCTCAACAATTCCACGTTTACCCCAGGCCCTGCAGCAGAGCCCAGGTGCTCCCAGAGGTACTCACTGATTGAGGAATGCAAAGAGGTATCTCATGACAATCAGGGTGGTCTTGGGCAGGTTCAGCAGCACCTTCCGCACGTGCAGCGCTCGCTCCTGCAAATTATCCATGGCTGGAAGAGACAGAGAGAGAGCAGCAGAGTCACCCCCTGCCCCCACAGCCCCAGTGCCACCAGTGCCCCCTGCTCTGCAAACTGGGCAGCCAGCAGAGCACCAGCAGGAGGGGTTCTGGCTGCAGAAGCTGCTGGCACAGCCTCTGCCAGAGCAGGTCCCACACACGTGGGAGCTCTGGATGTCACCTGCTCCAGGGGCTCTGGCACAAGGGCTCACCCAGGGCAGCTGGGAAAGGTGGGTGTTTGAAAAGGAGAAACTGTGTGACACTCCAATTAACATAGCTACAGGGTGAGGCAAAGGGCTCTGTGTGCAGCAGCCCCCTGAGAAAGAAGTGGGCAGCAGCAGAAATCAGCCCAGAAGGGAGAGCTCACTTGGGGGAAAGCGGATTTTGCTTCTCAACATAACACGAACTCAAGCCTGGAAATGAATTTATCAGGAGCAGAAAAGCACAGGCCATTTCTGAAGCTGTCTTCTCAGTGATCTTCTGCCTCTCTTCAGAGGCTGTCCCTGCAAAGGCCATTTCTCTGCTTGGACAATGGAATCATTCTTCAGTTCTGGGGGATGTAGCGAGAGCCAGGCCACTTAAAAACGAGATTGTTCACATACAGAAACCACAAACAATCCTCTGCCCGGCAGAAGCACCTTTAGAAACCATGAAAAATGTTAACAGCTCGGCTGAGAGTGCCCTGATGATTGATATGCTGGAGCAGGAGGCAGTGGATGGTCCCTTGTGGGCAGGAAGCTGAAAGGAGTATGAATAAAAACTACCTTGTCAGCTGAGGCCAGCACACAGGAGCATGGCAGCAGACATCCAGGGAAAGCACACGAGGCAGGGAACCCTGCTGGTGATCCCAGCCTCGGAGAGGGCATTTCTGACATCCTCTGATGACAGCTCTTCAAGATTATTTTACACAAGTGAGGGTTTTTTGCTTTATTCTCTTTTAAAAGAATCCTGTCACCAAATGCTGTCTCACAAAACTCCATCACACAGCCCTTGAAATCGATGGATTTCTATCTCCTTGTCCACTCATGTCAGAGCAAGGATGGCTGTGAAAAGGGGACTGCCCAGACTGGATAACAGAGACCAGCCCAGCAGCACAAACCCAGCCAAAGAAACCCCAAAAACGCACCCTGGACTTAGGAAAAAAGGGGAAAGGGAGGAAAGAAGTGGGAGATGAGAAAAATTAATCCTAATTTCTTTCCAGTTCTTCATGTACTTACTGACACAGGCAATCAGGTCATGGAAGATGTCCTTGGGGAAGAGGGGGTGCTCCAAGCCTCGGAAATAGAGCTTGAGGACTCCTGCTATGGAATCCATGTCGTGGTCATTCTGGTCCCCAGCCAAGGGATCTTCCCCTTCAGAGCAAGGAGAGAAAAATCAGAACACTGGAGGAAATAAAACACTGGAAGAAAAGGATTTGTGTAAATCCCACCTACCCCAGCACTGCAAGAGTGAGGCAGAGAGAGATTCCTGGGTGGGAAGCTCTGCCAGGAATCTCAGGACACCTGGGACAGCTCCTGTCAGCCAAATGTCCCCCTGACACCAGAGCTGGCACCCAGGGGGTGAGGAGGTGCTCCTGCAGCAGAATCACTCCAGGTGTTTTGGGCAGGAGTGAAAACTCACAGCTCCATCCCCTGACAGGAGGGTTCAGGCAGACCCAAAACTGCAGCTCAGGTGATGCAGAGGACACCCAGGGGCCACGGAGCATCACACACCTGGCCCAGGTGATCCAGGGCACACCCAGGGGCCACTGAGCATCAAACACCTGGCCCAGGTGATGCAGAGGACACCCAGGGGCCACTGAGCATCACACACCTGGCCCAGGTGATCCAGGGGACACTGAGCATCACACACCTGGCCCAGGTGATCCAGGGCACACCCAGGGGCCACTGAGCATCACACACCTGGCCCAGGTGATCCAGGGGACACACAAGCACCACACCCCTGGCCCAGGTGGGTGCAGACACAGGGAATGGGGTGGGGGAAGTGTTTCTGGGACAATTTGTTGCTGCTGATCCACCACGGTTTGTCTGCATTACCAAAGGGAAGATGCTCACTCAAGGAGTTGTTCCCCAGGGAAAACTCCCTATCAGACATAATTAGATTTAATGATGGGGCAATCCTCAAATTGAAGCTATATATATCCATTATGTGACTGAAATTACCAAAGCTTGCCTATTATCTTAATAACACATGGGATAATAAATGGGCCACTCCAAACCTGAGCATTATCCCTGATATTAACTGCCACCAAGGGCTCTGGATGAAATAATAAACTGCAGGGACCTTATTGTTAACTTTGGCACTCCTCTATATCACAGCTTTTACAGAGACAAGTGAGGTGAAGGGGAAAAAAAAAATCCTCTTTTTTATTTCTGCATGGAACAAGTGGGTATCTCCCCAAGCTGGAATTTCTTTCTATAAAAATCTGATGCTGATACTTTTCCTGACTGTGGCACACATTCCTGCCTCCTCTGCTCCTGAGGGTTTTCACTCTCAGGTAGCTGGAGCTGAGGACAGGTGACATCACCCACCACACACTGTTCATTGAACTCCTCTCTGCCCCAAAAGCAAAATAAACTGGCTGTGCCTAATGAATGACTGCCCATCTCCTGCAGCAGCAAGAGAGAAAAACACTGATCCTATTCTCTGGGAATGAAGGATTCCAGGGATTAACACAAGCCCTGTTGTTCCCAGTGACCCAGGGACTGCCTGAGGAGCAGCTCCTCTGAACCTGCTCTGCCAGGGAGAACAGCCCAGCAAGGAGCTGATGAGTCAGGAGGCTCCCAACTGCTCCCTGCCTTTGTGTGGAATGGTTCTTCCCAGAGAAAAAAATCCAATCTATTAAAAGCTACCTCAAATTAACACTCTCTTGAAATTTCCCTCTCTCTCCCTCGCTGGTATTTGGAATAAATGTAGCCAAGCTGTGCCTCAACAACACGGGGAAAAACCACAGAAATTCATCCTCCAGCACACAAAGAGCTGGGGGAGAGGGGAGGAAACTGCAGTTACACCTAATAATGAAATCCTCTACGTCCTTTGGTGTTGCAAACAATCAATAAGCTATCAGACATGAGAGGAGATTGAATTCAGAATATTTATTATACAGACACTCCACAGGGTACAAAGCACAACAGCAAACAACTGAGAATTCAAGGTTAATGAGCACCAGGGAGGTGTCTGGGAGAGCCTCACCCAGGAAACACAAAAATCAAAGGAACAAAAAGGAACAAGCTGGGTTCAGGCCAGTTCTGGGTATCCACACAAATTCACACACCTGGCAACAATTTCTGGGATATTTTTGGAAGAGCTCTTCCTTACCTCTCTCAAATGCATTTTTGATGTCGTTCACTTCAACCTGAGACCCAGACACTCTGAATATTCCTTCGTGCTGCAAACCTGCAGGAAAACAAGAGATGCTGATAACAAGGCAAGATGGATTAGATAAAAGAAGATGGCACCTTCAGAAGCTGCAGCTCAGTAATAAAGGAAAAATAAGAACACAGGCTGAAGGATGCTGGTTTAAAAGCCACCTTTCCCTGAGATGTCCAGAATATGAAGAAACCAGAACTCAGCACAGGCAGAAAAATTATTAACCCTTCTAAAGTGCCAGAGTAACAGGGCTCTGACAGCCATTCATGTTATCTCTCACCCTGGAGGATCCCCAGAGGATTTTACAACCCAGAGGAAGTCATAAACCAGCCGTGGAGCAGCCAGGAGTAAAATATGACCAATGCCAGGAGGAAAACGTTTAAAATGTTTAAAAAGGACTCAGTTGAGTCTGGTGGAAAATCAAAGCCAACTCTGGAATCTGAGTGGAATCAGCACCTCCTGATGGCCACGATTATCCCCCATCAGCTCCCATTCCAACGTGGTTTCAAGGATTTTCCCAGCAAATATGCAAGTATGGCCTTAAAGAAGGATTACAGAACTTGGTTATTCCAAGTGCTGATGAGAATGGGACTCCAGATTATGGTTTCTAAAATAGGAATGGAACAAGGGAAACAAACAGGACCTGCTACCTGGCCCTGCACCTTGGGTAATGAAGATAGATTCCACCTCTTTCCACACGTGTTAATTAACAGCTGTTTCACACGCTACTAACAAATGATATCAATTAAAAACGAAAACAAATTGCAATAAATGTACAGCATTCAAGGCTGGGAGAGGTCCACCTTCCAAAGAGGCATAAATCATCTCCCTGTGGCAGTAAGTGAACAATTAATTCACTGCTTGACCTCCTACACACAAACACTCAGAGTGTTCCTCCTCCTCCTCATGAAGAGGATGATTGTTCCTGGTGAAGGCCACATTTCAGGCCTCAAAGGAAGGTGAGTGGAGGGGAGGCACGAGTGGTGGGTATGGATGGGAAGCTGATTTTGCAAGGAATAAAGGGATATTGTTGGCAAAACAACATTTGCAAGGTCAGTTCTTCAGAGCAGTCATCACACACACCGGCAATTCAGGCAAAAAATCAGAGCCATTTTCCTTCTGTGGCAGCTTCTGCACAAGCACCACGTCCTGAGCCACCCTGAGCATCCTTGAAAAGGTTTATTTTACTTTAATGCCACAGGACATTAACACACCTGAGCCACCCTGAACACCCTTGATAAGATTTATTTTATTTTAATGTCACAGGACACCCTGAGCCCAGCAACTCACCGTGCCTGCTGATGAATCGGATGCAGCTCTCCACCACCAGGGGAATGGCCTGGGAGGAATCCTGCCCAGAGAGGAATTGCAGCAAGAGCAGGCAGAATGCAGAGTGGAGAGGAAAAAAACAATAATAATAAAAAATGAGAAAGGTTTGACTCTGCACACCGAGGTCACAACTTGCTCTCTTTATTCCAAAACTCCAAAGCAGCAGCCCAAGACTGCCTGAACTGTAATTCCCAATCTTTAACCTCACAGTATCAACAAGAGATACCTTGAGTCCTCCTTGTCTCAAAGAAACACATTTTAGCTCACTTGAGTACCAAAAAGCAACACATTATCCCCAAGGCCAGGGACAGAAAGCCTGGCTTTGTAAGGCTTTATTACAGGAAGGCACAAGAAGAGCAGTTACAGGTTTAACAAGGGGATTCCAGGGAAAAGAAAGGGAATGGAGACAAAGAAACAACAGCCTGGATCCCATAAACCAAACAGCTCAAGGCTGTTTGGGATTTTTGACTCCAGGTCTGCCAAAACAGAGAGTAAAAGCAATTTTAAATTTTGTCACGGAAAATGAACGAGGTTTGGGATCCAGGTTTGAGGGATTTCTCAGACAAGACTGAAAAGGTCCACGGAAGACAGGGAGGGACAGGTAATAATTTGTTTTGCACCACTCCTCCTCTTTCCTCATCCGTGCCTCGTTAGTGAGGGAAATGTTAATTACCTGCTTCCTCACGGTGGAGCTGCGCCTGCCACTGGTCCAGGGGTGCAGGAGGGAAAAGAAGAACACAACAGTCAGGAAAATCCTTCACTATCCCCAGCCCACTCCTCCAGTGCTCCCAGCCACATTTTGGGGCAGGGAAGGAGCCAGAACATCCAAGCCAATCATAATGCCAGAGCCTCGTTCCGTTTATGGAACTCCAGAAAGATTTTAAGTGACTTTAAATCACTCAAAACCCGCACGAGGCACAAGGGAGCCCTGACAAAAAAATTACCCCTGACATTTTAATTCCGACCAGACGGAATTCTGTGATCCAGGGCTGCCTGCTGGAGATGAAGTTTGATATAAATTGCACAGGGAAGAGCAGGTGGGAGCGGGCTGGTTCCCCCTGTGCTGTTAACAGCTGCCACTGAGGAGTCTTTATTACAGTTTTGATAAGATTTCAAATAAATAAATAACACAAAACCCCCTGCAACACCAGCACACACCAGCCAGGCTAAGTCTTGTCTGTCTGCTCTCATTTGCTGATGTTGGTAGACATTAATAGCAGGAAAAACAGGAAAAAAGCCCTGGTCTGCCAGGGTTTTCCCCTCAAAATTTATTACTGGGGTTTAAAATTCCTTTAGTTTCTTGAAAAAATGAAGCAAGGGAGATAATAGCAGAGAGCCCTAATGCATCACTCCAGCCAATTCCCTGCCAGGGCAGATGGCTGCTGAATTATAAATAAGGTGATTGGAAATGTGATTTTTTTAAAAGCCTGTACAGTGTGTTAATTTGGGGGAAATTCCTTTTGTAAAAAATCAAAAACACTGAATGAAAAATAAAAAAATAAAGTAAAAATCCAATTCCATGGGCTGTCACAGACAATGAGGTGGGTTTTAAACTGTTAGCGGGCATGATGCTTTGATATTTAAAATTGTTTCATGATGAATAATATTTTATTATTACAGATGTCAGGGTCTAATTAGGACCTGTCAGTTTTGCTTTGCTGTGAGCAATGGGAACAGCAGTAATGAGTCCACGCTGGTGGTAATCACCTTCCTTTTGTTAACGAGGCAGGATGATGCACAGCCCCTGGCCCAGCCCCTCATGCCCAGCAGAGCCCCCTGAATCCATCAGTTTGGAGAAGGGGATTTGTTATGTTTTCACTAAAGCCCCACCAGAAGCTTAGTGCTGGTTCTGGGATTGGGGCTAATTAAAGTAAAAGGTTTATTCTCCGTGCCCTCCGTCCTGCTGGAACCCAGGCACAGCAGAGCACTGGGAGCAAGAGTTTCCCAATTTATGGTCCTCAGCCCTGTGGATGAGCCCTGCACAGTCCCCAGGCCCACCTCTCTCCCAGGACCAGGGATTTGGTTATAAAAATCTCCATCTGGAGAATATTCTCTGGGTGACAGCGCCAAATTAAGGAATTTCTCTCACTTTCCCATCCTGCTCCTGATCTGCACTAAAAACACCAGGGCAAGAAAAAGGAATCTGTTTGTATTAACTAAATTTCTAATAAGTTTAATTCGATTTATTAAATTCCTGCCCCATCCCTGGAAGTGTTCCAGGCCAGGTTGGAAGGGATTTGGAGCAGCCTGGCACAGTGGAAGTCGTCCCTGCCCATGGCAGGGGTGGCACTGGAGGAGCTTTAACGTCCCTTCCCACCCAAACCACTCCACAATTCCATTCTGTGACTCTAAATCAGCGGTTTTTCTCTAACAGACACATATCCTGGGCTGGTAACTGGTTTGGAATGACCAATCTGCATCAGATTTTCCTTAAAACCACAATTCCCTGAGCCACACCTACCTGGCCAGGGCGCAGTCCGTCCGCTGACCTGTGGAGCAGACAAAGAAATCCAGCATGAGGAGGGAGGAATGGGAAAATGCTTTCACTATTTTCTGTACAGAGAATTTTGGAAGGAGATGGAGGAGAGGAGAGAGGAGGGGAAGCTCCAAGGACAGCACCAAACCCATCCCTGCCAGCTCAGCTCCACCAAACCCAACCAGGAGCCAGCTCAGGCTGTCCGAGGACTCCTATCTCTGTGAATTCTTGTTTTTAAATAGAAATTACCTCCCTGAGCATTCTAATTGTCGACTTCTGCCAAAAAACTGGGCTTGTCAGTCCCTCCCTCCCTCTTCCCAGGGGAACTGGTGGGGCGAGAGATTCCACTTCACAAAGCCCCTCAGGAAGAGTGCAAACATTCCCAGATTTGCCAGCCCACAGCCTGAACGTGCTGGCACCCAAGCTATTTTGAGAGACAGACGTTCAGGGGTGTTTTCCACAAACATATTTGTAAAAACACTCCATTAACTTGTGCTGAGGTTTCGGGGAAGCAGCAGCCAAGCTTGAGACTTGCTAATGCAGCATCACCTAAAACATCACAGCAGAAGAGGCAGGAGAAAGGAGAACGTGCTGCTGGGACTGGGACAGGCCCAATTGTTGGTGAAAAAAAAAAAAAATATCAGTGAAACCACAGTGATTCCCACCAGCTGAAAATCCACCTTCCCCTCCTGTTGTCTTCCTGCTCCTGGGGAGATGGAAGGAGGAGTGAGGGAAGCAGCTAATTGCTGATGGCTGACAATTAGTCGAGCACATCTTGATAGCCACTTTTGCTCTCCCCACGTAAAGCCAAAACAGTGCATAATTTACATGAAAATGTTATTCTGCAGCAGAATTTCCAGCCATCTGTCCCGTTTTCATCATGGAATATTCATACAGAGAAATTACACGGCTGTGGCAGCATCAAGGGGCTCCTGCATTAGGGTGACAAATGGGGACAGGAGGCAGGGACATAATTACTTGCAGAGAGGAGGACTTGCTGCTACTTTTATTACTGGAACTTGTCATCTTCAGATTAAGGCAATTTGCACCACGACTAAAAAATGTCACCTGAGGATGGGGCAGGGAGGAGAATAAAAAATAACAACCCCCTGAACCTCCCAGGCACTGAAGACACACAGCTGGAGGCACATTTTCCTGTAAAGCTCCTAACCGTGCTCTGGGGACATGTGAGAGGAATTTTATTTGCCTATTTCCCAATTAAGTGACATTTTATGGATAAATCTAGGCATGGTCCCCAGTTTGTACCATTAACCTGCTCCTGTGGGTTGGGAAAGGGGATGTTCCTCCCTCTCCCAGCTCCTTTTGATCTCACAGATAACAGCAGGAGATTTTTTTGGGGGCTCACCCTGACACTCACTGGGTCCCTTCACAGGGCCGCTAAGAAACCTCTGGTTTGGCAAAAGCAAATGAAGAAAACAGAAACAGCCTTTAAATCCACACAGCAATACAGAAATCACATTTAATTTCCTCTCCTTTCCCCGCTACCACAGCCTGAGCAGGGTTCAGGGGGCAGGCAGGTTAAGAGGAAACAGGGTTTGGAATGCAGAGGTCAGCCATGACCCAGGAATGTGATCAGTCACAGGGGCAGCACGGCTGTCACTCCAATATATTTAGAGGCACAAGAAAAATGCCCTGAGGACACAAAACTTTGGCTTCAGCCCGCCTTTCTTACAGGAGAGCTGAAGAGATGAGCAACTTTAACCAATCCAGCCCAAACTGAGGCACATCCTCCCCTCATCTCCCAGCGGTCGGGGTCTGATAAACACCAAACTCTTAATTACTGCAGCAAGAAGTATTTGAGTTTGACAGTGCATTTCCAAACTGAAAGCAAAGCACTTCAAAGCCCACATGCCGGCTGAGTTTTCATCCAGCAGATTTGCACACCACGAGCTGTGGGGAGTCCAGCTCAGCCACACAGCCCTGCTCCAGACACTACCCAGGACTGAGCTGAGCCACTTTCTGACCTGACATTTAGACTGTTCAAACCTTCTCCTCTGCAAATACAAGGCAGGCAGGTTTCTATGGAAACTTGGATGCATAGTTGAAGTGTTTTTGGCCAAAAGGATTTGCCCATACCATGAAGGGAAAGAAATCTGCCTTTGTTCTGACTCTAACAGCAAATGAATATTCAGTTCTGGCTGCTGCCCCCTGACTGATGCCCTCTAGACAGGCAACATATTTCACATGCTCTGAAATTTGTTTGTGCTTCTCCTAATAAAAGCCTGGGCTCCCATTCATTGATTGAACCCACAGAGGTGAGGAGCAGCTGAAGTGCCACACAGATGAAGGCCCAGCCCATCAATAATTCCAAATTGATCAGTAAATCCCCAGGTTTGGCCCAAGAGAGATCACTAAGAGATAGCCAGGATGGGTGTGAGGGAGGGGAGGATGAAGGAGGGGGCAGCACACGAATCAGTGATACACATTAGAGCCTCATTAAGCATTTTGGTGTTCACCATCCATCAAGCAGCCACAGGGGTCCTTTGGCCTCTCCCTCACGCAGATCAGAGCAATCAATTCATAAAACATGAGCGTGGCCATTGTGCATCACTGATCCAGGGCTGCCTCCCTCCCTCAGCTGAGGAATTCAGCAAATGCAGCAGCCTGGCTGAGAGCTGTGCTGGGGACACACACTCACTTTCTCCCAGGGTCTTCTGAAGGAGGTCGTGCTTGGCCTGGAGCTTCGTGATCAGGTTCCTGCCTTCCAGGTATTCCTTCATTTTCTGTGGAAAAAACAGGAGAGTAAGTGGACAATTCAGGTTTCTGATTGAGCCTTGGGGTTGCTGGATTGTGAACACGAGGGAAGAGTGACACTGAATTTACAGTTACAGAGTGACACTGAATTTACAGTGACATCGAATTTACAGTTACAGAGTGACACTGAATTTACAGAGTGACACTGAATTTACAGTTACAGAGTGACACTGAATTTGCAGAGTGACACTGAATTTGCAGAGTGACACTGAATTTGCAGTGACAGAATAACTCTGAAATTCGTGGTTAAAGCATGAACTAAGTCCTGGCTTATGTATCTGGGCAAGTCTAAAGCTCAGGCCACTCATATTTTGAGCCCAGCTAAGCTTGGATCAATCATCTCCGAGGCCTTTTCCAACCCTGGCAATTCTGTAATTCTGTGAATTCTCGATCTGCAGGGCAATTCCCATTGTTCCCCTGTGGGATCAGCTGAATGTTTGGCATCTTTTGAGCCATCAGAGGAGCTGTCATGCATCCCTCGGCAGGCAGGGCAGGATGCACTGAATGAGCAATCTGTTTTAACCAACTAAAAGGCTGCTACTGTGCTTATTCTCTCACTTAACCTCTCTCACCCCACTTTACTTGTCAAATCCTCCATGCTGGATGATCCACAGGGCTGCACAGGGGGCACGGGACAAAACAAATAAAGATATTATTGAAGTTCACATTTACTCTGGCAGTGGAATATTGTACCGCCATGCAGGCATTTTCCCCTGATTTTCCACAGCTCTGTAAATGCTGGGGGATTTTTTTTTTTTGCAGGCCTTTCATCTCTTATCTTGCAGTTCAGAGCAGTTTTATTTATCTTCACTGAGCTGCAGCATGTGAAATACTCTGCTGTACAGGGGCTGCCCACGTTATAAATGGGGCATGCTTGCACTCAAAAACACAAACTCTGTGAATATCACAGAGCACTCTTTGGAATCATGAGAGATCTCAAAAACCCAGCCAGCAGAATGAGCACAGAGAGAGGATTCTTATCTAATAATGAAATGTTCTTGTTATAATCCAATCCTCAAACGGTTTAGGTGGGAAAGGAGCCCAAAGCTCCTCCAGTTCCAAGGGCAGGGACACTTTTCACCACCCCAGGTTGCTCCTGGCCTTGGGCACTTCCAGCTTTCCCCAGTTCAATCCACTTCCTCCCAGCTCTGATCTGCACAACAAGACTGCAAATCCTTGAGGTAAAAATTGATATTTTAACAACAGGAGAGCCTGGACACCCTGCTTGGCCTTTGCAGGAGCAGCCTCTGTGCAGGATGGAAAGAGTCAAGTAGAAATATAGACATAAATAAATAAAGAAATATACATATACACTCTGAGGCAGGAGTGAGGGTGAGGGAAAAACCTTCCAGGAACTAACGAAGCTTCCCCTGAGGGCTCCCCAGCCCTGGTGTGCACTGACACAACAAACAAAAATGGCTTTAATTAACTGCCAAACCCTGTGTTTTATGTCCCCTTGCTTGACAACATTGAAAGAAACATTTCACAAGAATTAAGTCCCTTTGGAAAGTCTCAGCATTTCCTGCTTCCTTTATTAATATTTCAATTTTTTTTGTTGTTTTGGAAGAAAACAGGAAGCCACTACGAAAAATTAATTACATTTTTTGGGGGGAATTTCCCTGTAGAATCTGTTTGCCAAGCCCTAACTATATTTTGCTAAATCGGTTAAATT
This sequence comes from Phainopepla nitens, assembly GCA_013400175.1. NCBI lineage: Eukaryota > Metazoa > Chordata > Aves > Passeriformes > Bombycillidae > Phainopepla > Phainopepla nitens. Next base: position 126,427 of record VXBQ01001151.1, on the reverse strand, counting down.
TTTGCAGAAGGAAATACGATGAGTATAAACTGCAAAAACAGCCAGTCTGAAGTGGGGGAGTTAAGGTTAAATCTGGTTCTGGGGGGTCTCAGAGCCACAGGTGAAAGGACAGGAGGGTTGGAAGGCTCAGCCGCAAACAGAAACTTAAAGAGCAGCAGATCAACTGGTCTTGGCAGAGTTAAGCTCCCCTTTGAAGGAGATCTAAACACTTAAGCCCAGCCTAAGGTGGGTCAGGCAGGGCAGAGGCACTTGCTGGGACTTGCAGGGCTCTGGCTTTGAGGTCATTAAAAACATCAACAGGTACCAGGGGTTGCTTTAAAGGAGAAAAAGATGTTCCCATCCACTGCAGAACCTCTTGGCTTTTTTTTACTATTTCCTCATGCCCAAGATTCTGTTCCCTGCCTGTTGCAAGGATGCTGATAAAAAAAAAAAAAACAACAAAATAAAGCTTCAGGCCTTTCTCACCAAATTACAAAGACTCATTAGCCCTGGATTTTTGGTGTAATAAAAACAGTCAAAGGAAAAAAAATAATCAAACTACAGGAGAATTCTTGAGGATTTCATCTGGAGCAGAGCACAGCTGGAGCTGGGCTAAGTGCAACCAGAACAAAGCAGCACAAACGTCCCCCAGTCACCTCATTTGTGCACAGTCACAATTCAGAGGTGAAGATCAGCTGGGAGCCAGACCAGAAGCATTCTGCACCTACAAAACCAAGCAAGCTGGGCATCCCTGAGCCCAAAACCCTGCAGGATGCTCCCAGCAGAACCAGCTGCACGTGGGGTGAAGCAGAACCCCAAGCAGATCGTGGTTTAGGACATAAAGAAAAAACATTTCTGCCCCTGCTCCACATCCTGGTCCATCTCCAGTCAGGAAAATACACTGATTTCTCCTCTTTCTCACTGCTCCAAGGGGAATTCCAAAGCAGGCACCAAACTGAAGGATGGGGGCACTGGATCCACTTCCCACAGGATCAGCACCACCAGGATGTGCTCCAAAAACTGCAGGACTCAGGAGCAGGAGCATTTTATCCCACATTTCCCCACATCTTAAGGCCTTGGCAGAAATAAACCTCCATAAATCCTACAGCACTTCACACCACGAGCACTGTTCTGGTTCCTCCTCTTTCCAGAGGTAAAAAGCCCCAGTATTTCACCCAAGAACTCAAATTATGCCAGTTTGGAGGTGAAAGGATGAAATCATTGTCCCCCTTCCCAGTGCCAACGTGGGGCTGGTGCCAGCTGTGCCAGGATCCCTGGCTCGGGAAGCTGGGCTGTAACCATGGCAGCAGCAGCAGCACATCCCTGGATTTTGGCTCCCTGAAGTCACTGCTGCTTCCCTGCCTCAGCCACCTGCAGCAGCTCAGGGCTGAGTCCATCCTCCCCTGCACACTGGAAGTCTGAATTACCCTGAACACAAATCTCCCTTCGAAGCCCAACAAGAGATCCATCAGCACTGGCGTGCCAGGATGTGCTTCCAGGGGAAATACAGATTATTCCAGTCTGGAGATACTCCAGTGAGTATCCTTCCACTAAATTCCCTTCACTGTATTTACCCACGAGCTCTGCCTAAGAGCAGCACATGGAATTTCCTCCTCGAGTCACATTAATATGGAATATTCTTTTAAATCAGCATTTTTCTTAACAGTTCCTTTCCCCCAGCACTCAGCACATCACGAGGTAAAAGGGAATTAAATCTGAATTCTGCACTGCACTTTGTTTTTTATCCCCTACACAAAGCTCTGCCCTCAAGCCTCATTAATACCCATCAGAGGGTTTTGTGAGACACTGAAAAAGCTGCTCCTCAGAGATTCAGAGCTGGAAATCCTTATCAAGGCTATTTATAAGCCTGGTCAATAGCAGATCAATGCAGCATCTGATCAGGCTGCTTAAAGAAGGTCTCTCTCTAACACCACACCAACGACACGAAACGGAGAAATATCCCATCCAAACTGAGCCCTGGATTCCTCCTGCTCCCGTCTGAACTCAAAACAGCTCTCTCAAGAGAGGGAATGCTCAGAGTTCAATTAAAAGTCACTTTTTTAGTTCCATAACCCTGGGCAGGGTGGTCAATCCTGTCTTAATTGAAGCAGCTTCTCCACTCACTTCTCTCAACAGCCAGATTCACCTTCAGTGAGGGATTTTGGATTTTTGTAAGTCAAGGCCTAATGACCCATCCTGCCAAATTAGTGCCATTTGCACTGAAAATTCAGATTTTTAACAAGCAACACCATTCTGGGAAGAAGAAGGTGGTAAAGGATGCCCAAAGGAATGACACGTTAACCAGGGTAAGATCCATGGTTCTCATCTGCTACTCTGAAATATTTTGGAACTGGAAACAAATTCAACAGTTTAACATAAATCTGATGTAGGCAAAAGACACAGAGTCTGGCATGAAATTCAATATCAAAAAGCTCTTAGCATCCTGTAAAAAACACTGACTCAATGAAAAGCTTATGCAGGCTGAAACTGTAACATGATAATAAAAAATGAAAGAGCTAAACACTCTTTCAGTTTCGCACTAGTTTTGAAATTTCATGTTTACAAGCTATTAAGTTCCTTCTCAGAAAATTCCTTTTCAGATGCAGAAGAAATCAAATTTGACACCATTTACCCACAGACTAAGTTTGAATCAACAGAGATATCCCAAAATATTTCCAGAGAACTGCGAGCAGACGTTTTTAAACCCCAACACGCTTCCTCTGCTTGCCCAGAATCAGTGAGAGAAGCATTTTTTTGTTAGACAAGAGCATCACTTTGCACTCTGTTGTGAGGATAATTCTGAACAGATCACATTGAAAATTACAGAATCATGGAATGGGTTTGGTTGGGAAGGATCCTAAAGACCACCCAGGGGACGGGCAGGGACACTTTTCACTGTCCCAGGCTGCTCCAAGCCTCTCCTGGCCTTGGACACTCACAGGGCTGGGGCAGCCACAGCTCTACCAGGGCCTCACCATCTCACAGGGGAGAATTTCCCAGAAGAGAGGAAAAAACAAACCTCCTAAACCCCTAAGAATCAGCCCCTTACTGTGAAGTAGAACTGCTCAGTCTCCTGCTGGTTTGCCCTTCTCTTGGCAATGCTGGGTTTGCTCATGAACGTCTCCGACACCGTGGATTTCACTGACTCCATGGAGTTGCTGTACTGGAAGCAGTCAGAGACATCAAAGTCCTCGATGGTGACAATGTCCTGGATTGTCTGCAGCGTGGCTTCCATCGTCTTCTTCACCTGCCCAGCAAGGGGGAGACAACTCAAAACCTCAAGGTTTTCTGTTGTAAGTAAACAACAGAGGTAGCGCAGTCCCCCGGAGCACTTTGCTAATAAACAGATATTACTGGTTTCACACCCTGTGTGCTCTAATTAATTTTGGCTCATTAGCAGCACAGTCCATGCAAGCACAGAGCTGGCAGCACCCTGAACCTGCCAGGACTCGGTGCCAGGATCACAGCTGTGATCTCACGGGCTGGGATCAGGAGGAGATGGGAAGAAATTTAACCTCAAAGCAAAGAAAGCTGGAACAAAGATTCTCTAATTGTCTTCTGCAACTGCTTCTACTGGGCATCAAATGTTAATTACAAACAGGACTCTGCTGTGCATTTCTACTGAAGGCCAGAATCAACTTTAGAGACATAAAAGAGGTTGCAAATTTTGTCCCAAAGTTCCTGAACACAGAGGTGGAGAGATCAGATTCCCATTCCTGTCATCTTCCTCTCACCTTGGATAGCCAATTAAACAAAAAATCACTTTAACTCAGGTTATGCAAATCCACTTCAAAACACTGCATTCCTCCTTTTCCCTTTGCTATCCAAATTCAACTTTGGCACACAGGCAGTCTTATCAAGTTTAGGATGAGAAGAGAGATATGGGGGGTATTTTAAAGGATTCTCTTCATACACCCTGTGAGATCACACAATAATTAATGCACAAGATGCTTCGGCCTTGAACGTCAGCACAAGTGTTAATAAAAAAGGATCACAACAACCAGATTCTTCCATAATCAGTGCCCAACATCCACTGGAAGTGGCTGAGAGGGGTTGCTGAATTTTGGTTGTTAACTGACCTCTTCATTTTCAATCTTCAGCGTGGACAACCGGGACTGCAGCTGCTGACACCTCTGCACCAGCTCACTCTGGACTGGCTGCTGGGCACAGAGCTGAGACTCCTGCAGCAGAAACAGCAGAGCATTGCAATTACTCATTTATTGATCAGACACAAACATTCTCTGAAGTGCAGAACTTTAAAACTTGGCAAACCCGGATTTCAAGCAGAGGAGAAGGTTCTGCCAAACTGCAGCTCCCTCCCTGAGAGGACTGAGCAGTGAGCAGGAGATGATGGCAACACCAAAGGAGAGCTAGAAAACATCAGCTGCTCTCAGTGATGTCAGCTCACGGTGTGCTGGAAAGCCTGGAGGTGTTTAATCCCATAAATCACATCAAAAATAAGAAATTTGGTTCAGTGCTTCAGCCTGGCATGCTGGGGTTGGGGCACAAGGGGCTGGGATTGCTCAGCTGAGCCACCTGCACAACACAGCAACAGGCACAGGCACTCCTGAACGAATCCGGGGCAGCTGAAATAAAAAACCTCAGGCTGGGGGCCTGTCACAGACACCAGAACACCAAGGTTCCCTGAGCTGCTCAGAAAGACTCTCACTCCACAGCATGAGGCAGCTTGTCCCCTTAGTTCTGTTCTGGGTTTTTTAAAAGAAAACACTGACCTCAGCCTGAGGCTGTTTCCGCAGAGACAGAAATTGAAACTGGGAGTTTTACCCCCATGCACACACAGGATCACATATCCTGCTTTAATCTGCTGCATGCAGCACCACTGCAACAAGAGCATCAGCTGCATTTCCAAACACTCCTCTGGCCTTGAGAAGCAGCAAGATAAATGATTCAGTGAATGGGAGCTGCTCCTGAATGACACTCTGCAGGTAATTCCTTTTCTTCCCACAATCTCACAGCATCAGAAGCACAGAAAAATCCAGGAAAGGTCATTTGCAGTCTGAAGGTTTCACTTAAAATGGGAGAGACAAAGAAGAGCCTGGAGCAGTGGCTGTGATTCCCAGCCCAGAAGAGACCATCCTCCAGTGTGTGCTTGGGGGATAATCAGGAAATCCAACTGACCTAAATTGTCACACTGTGCATGTGCTCCCATTCAGAACCAGTTTCAGCTTGTGTGACTTCCAACAGCTCCCAGCTGAGCAACCACATCTTGATAAACCCATAAAAGAGAGGGGCTTGCCCTGCCAAAAATGAGCAGTCCTTTAACAGCCCTGGCTCACAAGGAGGATGCAGAAAACACCACTACAAAGCATTTGTGCTCTCAGGTTGCACACTCAGATACTGCAAAAAAATCAACATTTAAGTTTCTTATAATGGCCCTTTCCAATCTCAAAATTCAGAGGCTGTCTTGGGGATTAACCTGTAGGCTCAAGGAAAGTGTTTCTTACTCACATTTAGTATTAAACCTAATTAAGCACTTTAAGGGCCAAGGATCAGGATCAGCTCGGATTCAACAGCAGCACTTGCTCCTTTTCACAGAATATTTGGGGTCGCAAGGGACCTCTGGAGATCATCCAGCTTTGACAGCCAAAAAAGCAAAATCCAGATACCTCTGCCACGAGCCTCGGCCTAATCTTAATTTTTTAATCATCTCCCACCTCTCAGGCTCCCAGGAGAGCCAAACAGGCGGCCCTGGAGGGGGCCAGGTTATCAAAAGCGAGGGTGCCAACCAGGCAGAGCAGCAGGAGGGACCCACACTGACCATGTCCCCCATGTGTGGCTGGAACTCGAACTTCATGGGAGGGCAGAAGACGTTGTTGTACATCTCCATCAGCCTCTGCTTGTCGCTGTTGGCGTCCAGGTTCTCCACGGCGTTCTCGATGGCGTCCAGCCCCTCGTGCTTGGACTGCTCCAGGTTCAGCTCGGCCGACAGGAACGTCCTCAGGGCTCTGTTGAGGCTGGCGTGGTAGCCCAGGTCACAGCACTGCTGGAAAGACGCACACAGCTCCAGGTGAACAGAGGCAATGGGAATCTGAACGCTTCCAAAGGCTGGGGGGCTGTAGATGGGGGAGGAGTTGTGGGGTTTTTGTCACCTGCGGGGTGGCCGGGGAGGTGCCACATCTCTGACTGCCCAGAGCACCTCAGCCTGTAACCCCCTGCAAATTTTATCACCATGCTATACTGATACAGCTTAAATTATAAGCTCGAATTCTTGTAACAGTTTGTGGAGTTTTCTTGGGAGTTTTAGAGAGTCATTTTTCATGGAGTACTAGAGACTCATTTCAGCCAAAAACAAAGTGGTGGAGTTCAACAGCAGGGCTGTGGATTTCCCTAAATTCTAACCTGACTTCTAGGGGTCTTGTTCCTATGAAAACACTCCAAAATCCTTAAATAACATCATTCAAAGGAAGAGGAAAGCAAGGCACTGAAGTGCTACTGGAGAGACAAGACAGGATTTGAATCATCTATAAAGGCCAATCTGCACCCAAATAATTCCACAATTCCAGCAAGCTGCTTAATTTTGTGTACTTCAGGAAGGAGGAGCATGACCTGGACATGAAAACAGAGTCATCCAAAACCCAGCAGCAACCAGTTAGGATGATTTCATTGCTGGGGTGAAACAGAAGAGCAAAAAACTTTGAAGCCAGAAGTGGTTATGGTCAAGAATTTCCTGGCTATGGCTGACACTGGGATGATGTCACTGGGAGACAATCAAGCAGCTTCATTTCCACCACGGCTGCAGAGCCAAGTTTTCATGTTTCAGGAGGGGGGAAAAAAAAGGAGCTTTTCATTAGCATGAGATCAGAACTAGCCTGGACTTTTCAGCCCTCTCATAAAGTGAGCAAAAAGGAGCCCACCTTCTTGGAACTGCAAGCAAGATTACATCCACTAGGAGAATATCCAGAAAGGAAAGAAAGAGACCATCTGCCTGATTGCTGTGCTGCTCTGTAAGCAAAATTCACAGGAAAACTCCTCCTTGCCCATCATTTGGGTCTCATCACTGTCATTGTTTGCAAACCCAGAGGAAAAAAGGGGGGAAAAAAAAAGAAGGAGGGGGTGGGGGGAGAGGGAAGAGAAACTGCTGGACCATTCCCTGCTCCCACAGAATTCCTGCCACCCAGTGCTGGAAGCCTGGCTCTTGTGCCAAACAAGCTGTGGCAGGTGTGGAGCCTTGGAAAAAGAGCTGCAGTTGCTGGTTGGGCTGCAGGCAGAGAATTAAGGGACTTTACAATCAATCAGAAAAGAACAAAACCAGCCAAGGGAAAAAAAAAATCCCAAAGCAAAACAAAAGAGGCTTGATTGAGAATCTGCACGTGTGGAGACAGCAAGAGGCACTCAGAGCTACTGCTCACCCTGCAGGGCTGGTCCTGCAGCCATGGGGGAAATCTGGGATTGGACAAGGACCAGGATCAGCTCAGATTTAACAGCAGCACTCGCTCCTTTTCCCAGAATTTCTAGGGTTGCAAGGGACCTCTGGAGATCCCCCAGGCCAAGGCAGGGTGCCCTGGAGGTGACACAGGGACATGCAGGGGGTTTGGGGTGTCTGCAGAGAGGGGAACCCCAGGACATCCCTGGGCAGCTGCTGCAGGCTCTGCCACCCTCATGGACAGAAGCTTTTCCTCGTGCTGAGGTGGAATTTCTCGTGTTGTGCTTTATTACTCCTTGTCCTGTCACTGAACAGAGCCTGGCACCTTCCTGACATCCCTTGGGGAGATTTGTGTGGATGGATGGAAGATTTGCATGGATAGATGGGAGATTTGTATGGCTTTATGAGAGATTTGTAGGGGTTTATGGGACCCCCTCTCAGCCCTCCCTTCTCCAGCCCCAGCCTCCCCAGTCTCCCCCCACCAGGGAGATGCTCCAGACCCCAAAATCATCTTTGTGGCTTCTGCTGAACCCTCTCCAGCAGCTCCTTGTCATTCCCCAACTGCAGAGCCAGAACTGAACACAGTTCCTGCTGTGGGACAGGCACCTGTGCACCCTCCCAGTGTGACCAGTTTGTCCTCCCAGTGTCCCCAGAAATGCACTGGGAATCCAAAGGGGACTGAAGTGTCCCACCCCAGCTCGCTCAGGCAGGATGTGCTGGCTCTTTGCTATTGAAGCCACTGACAGAAAACATTTCCCCACTTTATAGGGTGGTTTTTTTTTTTAAGGCCAGTGTTCCATGTTTATAAATGCACCAGTCCTGCCATCCCTTTTCTGGGTTATATAAATGTTTGATGGAATCGCTCTCAAAGGAAATCAATTTTTTATAAGAATTCAATGATAACTCATTCAAATTCACTTCCCAACATGACAGCTGATTAACCCTTTGCCATTTAGCTTTCAAACAGGCCTCAAAAATAGAAGATTTAAGGGAAAAAAGCCCTTTGTTTTAAAATGCAGTTCACATTTGGAAGGGGAAGGCTGAGATCCTGGAGTAAGCAGCCATGGAACACCTATTCCTAGAAGAGCAAAGCAAGCTCTGGACTCACACACACATTTTTATCTTTTTTTTTTTTCCCAATCCTGTCCTAGTGACCCTTTTATAAATATGAGTTAATGTGAACTTCCCCATTACTGTAACATTTCATTAGCATCAAAGAGCTGCCTCGGTCCCCAAAGTCAGGAAATTCAAAACTACTGGGCTATGGCAGAAACAATTTATTGCTTTTAACTCTCAACAAAGAATTAACTCCCTGTTATCCTTCCCTGCAGAGGGAACAATGTGCTGGATAAACATGACATTAAATAGAAAGTTTAATGCTGTTTGGCCTTACACAATCTCCTTGTAAGTAACTTTGAAGATTACTTTTATATTATATTTCAAAATTCAATACCACCAAATGATGAGATCGAGGGAAGGCATTACAGCCTGGCTTAAAAAATCACATTTTTATTCAAGTCAGATGGCTCAGATAACCATCACTGGTTATAATTGGTAATTTTCAATCCTCAGGATCAAAGGCATTAAAAAAAATCTATTTTTCCAGTGTCTTAACAATGAGATAACTGAGCTCCATCTCCTGTGCTCCCAGACAAGTCCCACAGTTTTCCATGCCTGAACACAGAGCAGATAACACTTTTATTCTGAATTTGATGGGAACTTGCAGAGTTAAACCGGATGCTCCAAGGGCAGGAACTCACCCAGAGCCACGAGGGCTCCTCTCTAGGAACAGACAAATCCCTGGAATTCAGGAGTTTGGATTCCTGTTCTGCCATGCCCCACACAGAGCTGGGGCTGCCCAGGGAGAGCAGCCCTTCCTTCCAGGCTGGGCAGCCCAGATTTGTCCTGCCCTGCTGAAAACACCTCAGCTCTGTGCTCAGAAATTATTCCAGGCTTGAGAAACCCAAATGGATTCCTTGCTACCTGTGATCCACAAAAATGCACCAAGAACAGACAACTGAACCAGGCAGCATTGGGGGGAAGACTTGGGACACAGGGCTTTTGAGGAAAGAAATTAAAACAATTAAATTAGGCTGATGCTGGTGAAATTAACCCCAACCTTGTAGCTTTGCTATAAATATACACAGGGAGTTCTAATTTGTTAAAAACCCAGGGCCACACAATTAAGGTTGAACAAATGTTAACCAAAACAGGGCTCCTAAAAAGGCAGCAGGAATAAACAAACCAGGCCTCTCCAGTGCAGCCATCCTGCAAAACACAACATTTGGAAATAACAGCATTTTTCAAGCCCACTCTCGCTGACAGCCCTGACCTCCAAAGGACAGGTTTACATCAACACCTGGCACAAGAGCACTCCAGGAGAGTTCATCACCAGCTGAATAAATGTATCCTATAGACTGCTGGTTATTCTAATAGCTGAGTAATTAATAGAGATCTGAGTGCTCTTTATTGCCTGTGTCTAGAGACTCTCGTGCTCACCACTCCCTGCTCCTCCCTCCAGGCTCTGCAGCCAAGTGCTTCCAGCAGGGCTGGCCTTGCAAGGGGAGCAGGATCCAGCAGAGCCACTGCCCCACACTCAGCCTGTCCAGGGGTGCTGCCATCCCTGACAACCACCTCAGGGTTCCTCACTGCCTTTGCTGAGTTCTCAAAAATCAGAATTTCGGGGTTTTTTTTTTTTGTGGTGCGTTTTACCAAAGGCAGGATTGCTGCTCCCTGAATGGTGGGGAGACTGAAGTGTTTTCTGGTGGGCAGGGAAAGGAGCTGAGGGAATGGCTGGAGCTGTGTCAGGGAGGTTTGGAGTGGAGATCAGGGAAAGGTTCTTCCCCCCAGAGGTGCTGGGGCACTGAGGAGGCTCCCCAGGGAATGGGCACTGCTCCAAACCTTCCAGAGCTGCAGGAGTGCCTGGGCAGCACCCTCAGGCACAGGTGGGATTTTGGGGTGTATGTGCAGGGCCAGGAGCTGGACTGGATGATCCCTGTGGGTCCCTTCCAACTCAGAATATTCCATAATTCAGTGACTTATCCCAAACCAGTTAAAAGCAGCTTTAGGAAAACACCTCTGAACTCCCTCTCTGCTACCAAATTTCTTCTAGTGTTTCTACAGTTAAAAATCTTTTTTTCAGACATGCTTCTGAGTTAACATCTTGGGGGCTTGCTTAAAATAAATGAAAATGTCAAGCAGCAGTGTGACCCTGAAGCTGGGTTTCACTTTAAGCAGCTCCTCCTTTTCCCTCTCACAGCCTTTTCTCTTTCTTGTCTGTGTAACAGAGGTGGCCGCCTCTGTGGCAAGAGAAAAGCACTTGCCACAGCTTAATGACCAATTATCAGGCCCCTGCCACCCCCAAGGTGCCCAGGCCAGCTGTGCAGAGGTTTCCAGCTGTGCTGGGCAGGGGAGGGATGTTGGAGGCTCCTGGCCCCAGCAGCAGCACTTACATCAATGAGATCAGACAGGTCATGGATGTAGTACTTGAACACCGAGGCATTGGTGGCTTCCAGGGCCAGCAGATACTCATTCCTTGCCTTAATTGCCTTCAGTCTGTTTTCTGTGTACTTGGCTTGGCGCTGAAAGACAACAAAAACCAGAATGCAGCATTAGAGGAGGTGAGCAGCACTCTGAGAACACCAGAACACTGACCAAATGTTACTCTGCTCGCACAGATTTTGCCCATTTTGAATCCCACTTTTCCCAGGACTCCAAGACTTGAAATGCAGATGAATTATTTAGATTTAGATATTTAGATTTTCAGTGGTTTTTTTAGATTTTTAGTGTTTAAGCATTGCTACACTGGATTGAAAGTCTTGAGACTGTGGCACAGAAAAATGAAAAGAGGAACGAAGGGACAAGGGGGTTTAGGAGGTTATGGCCCAGGCTCCAGCACCACCAGAGAAGCCCATGAGGGTCTGAGGGTTGCTACAGGCACCCCACAGCTCTTCCAAGGCCTGAGCTTGATCCTTCCAGGGCCTAAATCCATCCAAAATTAACTCCTTCCCTTCGATTGGCTTGAACCTTGGAGCTGACCTGCTGGAGTGACCGACTGCTGAGGCCCCTGGTTCTGCCCTCAAAGCCAGTTTGGGATTGCTGGGCTCCCTGGGGCTCAGGCCTTGTGCTCTGGACAACAAAAAATCATCACATCAACCACAAATTCCAAGCAGGCAACTGCTGCTTTCCCACTCTGACCTGCTTTCAGCCTTTTGTGCCATGTCTGCATTCCCTGGGATAACACAAACTGCACCTGAGTGTCCCAAAGGAAACTCCTGCTGGCTCTGCCTGTCCTTCAGCTGGCTGTGGAATAAAACCTACCCCAAGAATGAGACTTGGATCTGAGAAGAGAATCAGTGGCTCCTGTACAGCCTGCCAGTACCTTCTCCTTCATCTTCTCAATTTTTTTGACGGAGCTCCTCCGGACGTGTTTCTCCTCAAACTTGACGTTGGAGGTGGAGTCGGGGGAGCGTGGGGTCTGCTTCTCCTCCTGCTTCACTGACTTCCCAATCTGCTTCTCCTCCTGCTTCTCTGCCTCCTTCAGCTTGCTCTGGGCACTGATGCTGTCAGCGTTGTACATGTGGTAGGTTTTCATCACCTGCAGACAACAAAAACCAACACTCAGGGCCCGGCGAGGCAGGGCTGAAATACCTGAACCAGAAAAAATAAAAAAACACTCAGGGGAGATTTCCTGCACCAGAAAAGCAGAGCAGGAGGTGCCTGAGCCAGTGTGGCTCCCAAAATGGATCTGAAATCCAAGTGGGTGACTCTGCAGCTGCTGCTTTGTTTGACTTTGGCGTGTGCCTTCTTGCACAAGCCTATAAAGGAGGCACGAAAAGCAAAAGAAAAAAGGCTGCAGACTAAATCCAGCCTCCTTGACTGCTCAAAGGAAATGATATGGCAGGAAAATGAGAGCTTTTCATCAGCAGGTAAGGTTTCTGAAGGGAGCCCTATCAGCCTTTCTTTCATCTGGGTGAATCAGAGCTTCAAACATCACAGGATGGAAATCCAGGCTCAGCACGGCTGCTGCAAGAGCCACTCAGGTGCCATTTGTTCAAATCAAATTTGGGACACAAAAGTACTTCTGGGTACCTTATGTAATAAAAAAAATTAATGAACAAGTGTGGTTCTTGTGTTTAGGGAGACCTGGATCCTGTGCTGTATGGACAACTTCTATTATAGCTCATTTTTATAAGTAAATATAGATAAATATCCCCCCACAGTCCCAAAAATCCCAGTTGTTTCACGTGATATTAACATCTAGATTTGTGAAGCAAATAGAACCAAAGGACATGAGATATAAAACAGATTTTTATCCATAAATGCAAAGCAATTTGAATCCCACACCAAAGCAAACACGATACAACGCTCACAGGGGGCAAAAAAAAAATATGCACGACTGCATAAAGTCACCCATTCCAGCAGCAATAAAGGCTCCACTTGTGAATAATTTGATTTATTTCAGATGAAAACCCATTTACAGCTGTTTTGCACCAGAACATAACACAATTTTACATAAGTGGGCTGCGTGCTCCCCCTCTGCAGTGATCAGCAGAGGTCCCAGATCCAAGGAGACTCTGGATTGAAACATGAAAGGGAATGTGACTGCAGCCAGTGCTAAAGAACATCCTGAATAATTCACACACCCGCACTCCCAGCCCCTGCAGATGCTCAGACTATAAAGCAGGCGTTCATAATTACAATAATAGATGCAAAGGAGTTGCTTTTCCTCTCTTGCTCGAAGCAGAGCTGGCAGAGAGCAAGAGCAGAGGGAGAAATCCCAGTTTGAATGGGTTTTTAATGGTTTTGTGCCACAGTGGCAGCCACAGGCTCTGGTGTGAGGACACTGGTGACTCACTGGGGTCTGCTGAGGGCAAGATGGCACAGGACAAAAAAATTACAGGCTGGGACAACCCTCTGTGTTTGATTTGTGTAAAGAAAGTAAAGATTTCACCCAGATCCACCTTGCCTAAAAGCAAGGATTCTGCCAATCCTTTGGGTATGGAATTAGGGAATCACTGAAGTTGGGAAAGACCTCCAGGATCATCCAAAAACCAAAAGTTTTTGGTTGATTCCCACTTTGTCACCCAGCCCAGAGAGCCACATCCAGCAGAAAAACAGGTGGAATTATTTCTAAAATACCACGACATTTAATCACTGGTGGGGTGGATTTAATTCCAGCAAAAAGCATCTTTTACCACCATCAGAAGTGGCTTTTTACAAAGGATAAGGTTTCCTGGTGAAGGGACAATCTAGAGCTCTGCAGCAGGAGGAATTAATAAACAGATTTCAAATTCCCAGCACTGCCATTAAAAATACCAATACCTTACATCACTTTGTTTAGCAAAGGCTGAATTCTGGAAGTTCTTCCTTCAAGGGGTAGAGAAATAAGCAGAATTCACTATTTGGCTCAAAAAATGACTTGTCAGAGCCTGGCAGCCAGAAATGATCCCCTGTCCATGAACTCCAGAGCCAGCTGAACTTGGATCAGAAACTGATCTCAGTTCCTAAAAGCTGTTTTTAGGGAAAGATCCAGGTCCTCCCTCAGGATCCCATCCAGGACAGGACTCCAAAGTTGAGCCAATTATGCCCTCAAACAGAAAACAATTTCTGGAGTGCTGATTTGCCTGAATATTTGGCTTTGAGGCTCCAATTGTAATGAAGCAATTCCCTCTATACATTTCACTGACAGGGGAAATTTCAGGGAACCCCCAGAAACTCTATAAAACTGATTTTTACCCCCAATTTCACCACAGGGTCAATCTGTCACGGCCTGAGAAACAACCCTGGGTCACCTTTTGGAAGGAGGAAGGCCAGAACATAAATCCCAGTGTCATGACCCAACAAATCACTAAGTAAGGACAGAATAAAAGGCATTTGGAGCCACTAAACAGCGAGTTCTGCATTTAAAGAAGAGAACTTGCTCAGTAACAGCTGCAGAAAGCACAATTTTCATCAGGCAAGAGGCTTTTCCATTCATCTGTGTGAGGAGAAGAAAAATCCCCACACAGCACGTGAACCCTTGGGGACACATCCTTCCTCCTCCTCCTCCTCCTCCTCAGCGTCTCCAGTGGGTTTTCTGAGAAGCAAAAAGCACAGAGGGAAACTCTCCCTCGGAAAGGAGCTGTTCTGCTGAGAGCTGAGAGACACATCAGCTCAGTGGGTGCCTCTGAAGGCTCACACCACACAAACCCCAAGATTTCTGGCAGATTTGGAAATAATTCTCCCTCTCTGGCTCTTTTCTAAACCATCACTGCAGCGAAGCAACAAATGGGCGTGAAGGTGAGATCTTTGGAGAGCCAGCACTCAGAGAGCTGAAACAACACGAGGAGAGAGGGGAAAAAAATGGGATTTATGGAGCTTAATAGCAGGGACTGCAGCCTTTTCTCAGCCTTGGTGGGAGAAGTCCAACACTTCTCCCTTCTGCCTGAGGAGATGCCAAGAAATGAGTCTGATTTACCGTGTAGAGTTCATTCAGGACCTTCATCAAGTCCTCCTGGAGCTGCAGCCCCACTTCCTTGCTCTGCAAGAGAACAGAGAAATGAAAGTTAATTGAGGAAGACACTGCAGAGGAAGTGAGCACGGGGCATCCACAAATAATTTTGGCCCAATTAAGCACCGCTGTTTGTGCTGGCAAATCCCATCAGTGCCCAGCCCAGAGGCTGCAGGGTCACATTGCAGCAGGAGTATTAATAAACTGAAATATCAGATGGGCACAGTCGGAAAAGCTCTACGGAACAGAGATGGAAATTTCCAGAGAACATGAGATTTTCAATTTTCAAGCCTGAAAATACAGAATTTTCCCATTTTCACAGGATTAAGCAAGACTGTGGGCACAGGACAGCTTGGGGTGGAAGCTGAAGAAAAGCAGGATAAGGAAACCACCACGTAACAAGAACAACTTCATTCAGTTTATAGGTTTTATTCATTCACTGCCCACTATGGCAGCATTTGTGTGCTCGAACCCTCATGTTACAAGTGTTTAGTATCTACTGGGGCAAGCAAATTTGATAAATTCAAGATCATTTATGCCGACAACATTCAGGAAAAGAAACAGATAAAGAGGCAATGCAGCCAAATCCAAGCTTAAACCAACATTTCTGCCCAGGAAGTCAAGATACTGCTAAGCCATGAGGAAAAACCCAACAAGACACTGATACAATTGAAAAGCCAGAAGAGAAAGATTATCTGATTTAAATTATTCTTTTCCCCATACTGCCCAGTTCAGCAGTGCTCAAAGTGTGTTTCTGAAATTAAAAATTTGCTTTATTAGAGACTTTATTACTATTTTGGGGTGCTGTGGTTCAGACCAGCCTGGCACTGCTCTGTTGGCAGCACAATGGGATCCACAAGCACCCAATGCCCAATCCTTTGGATTTCCCACACGTCCCAATCCCACATTCCTCACCCTGCTGCCCAGGTGCTGCAGGAAAAAAAGAGCATCTGACACAAACACTGACAAAGGAAAACCTTTTCTGAGGAGTCTCTGATTTGGAGAAGAGCACAGAGCTGGTGATTCCCAAGCTCCAGGGGAGTCTGCAGGAGCAAACCTGCGGGGTTCCCACCTCTGGAAGCACAAGGAGCCGAGGCTGCTGCTCAGCCCTGCAGGGATCTGGGTCACCAGGGTTTTCTGGCTGCCTTTTCCTCCACGTGGAGATGATTAATGGGAGTGACTGCCTGGCTCTGTCTGCAGTGCCCTGAGCACTGAACTTTTCACACACAAGGAGCTTTCCAGTGCTGCTGGAGCTGCCTGGCCTGGCCCCATCATCTCCCTCTCACCCTGCTCTTTCCAGCCCATTTTGCTCACTTCTTGCACTAATAAAAATTGCTCATCTGCTGCACAAACTGCTGGAGCATCAATTATATGACAGAGATTAAAATGAGTATTTTAATGCAGATTTGGTTTGAAAGGGGGTAAAGAAGATGCCAAATTGTCAAAACACAAAGCTCTCTGTGCTTCCAAATGAGCTCTCAAGAAAGGAGCTGCTGGATTGCTGGACTGGAAAAAACCCTTCCATTAAGATGAAGGTAAGACAGATCACAGGGGACATGAGAACAAGAGCTGTGCAATGAGCACTGTTAATGTTAAACTGTTCCCTGCACTGATTCCACCAAAAAAAAATGTCTAGGAGAAAAAAAGCTGAGCTGGCTGGCTGACCCTGATAAATGAAAATACATTGGAGGAAGCAGAAGGGTTTGCTGGGGAAAGTCAGAGGAAAATGGATTGGACATCAGCAGAAAGTTGTTGCTCAGGTGCAGTGGAGGGAGTTGGAGGTGATGCACAAAGAGAATTTCCCTGAACTCCCAGAGAATTCCAAGTGCAGATTAAAGGCTGCTGATCCCACTGCCACACAGGCATGAGAGATTCCAGCATCATGCCAGAAAGTGCCATGGAATTATGAATAAAACCTATGCCAAGAAAAGACAACAACAGTCCTGGCAGTTGTGAATGATATCAATTGCTATTGCAGCAGCAAATTCTGTATTGTTCTGTATTTTCTCTATTATTCTGTGTGATTTGCAAAGGCAGAACGATTAATTTTGCAAACCAGGCAATAAATAAAAGATATTCTGATCAGCTTTACTGTCATCTACTCCTGGCTGTACCTGCAACTAAGTCTGTCTGTACCTCGCTTAATGTGAGGAAGGGCTTATGCAACAAAACCTTAATTAATTGGCTCCACTAATGAGCTGGGTGTGCGTGTGGGGTGGGGGTGTCCCCACAAACTGTGTGTCCTTATCTGATCAGGTTAAACCCTTCTCCTGCAGAGCTGGGAGATGATCTGGTTGGAAGAGCATCCCTGGGACAGGCACAGGAGCTCCTGCACACCTGAGGATGGAGGGAGCTGGGCAGTGAGAGGTCACAAACCTTCCACACAGTCACACAATCCCCAGGCTGGAAGAGACCTTTAAGATCACTGAGCCCAACCCATGCCCAACTCCTCAGCTAAACCCTGGCACCCAGTGCCACATCCAGGCTTTTTTTAAACACATCCAGGGATGGTGAGCCCACCACCTCCCCGGGCAGCCATTCCAGTATCACTCTTTCAGTAAAAAACCTTTTCCTAATATCCAACCTATTGGACATATTTCCATACTTCCCTTGGTGCAGCTTAGGACTGCGTCCTCTTTTTCTGTCAGTGTTGCCTTGGAGAAAGAGACCAACTCTCAGCACCCCACCTTTCAGGGAGTTGTAGGGAGTGATGAGGTCACCCCTGAGACTCCTTTTCTCTCAGACTAAACACCCCAAGCTCCCTCACTTGTTCCTCACAGGGCTTGTGTTCCAAACCCATCACCAGCCTTGTTGCCTCCTCTGGAATGAGGAGGAGGAGTTCCCTTGCTCTGCACACCAGGGAGGGGATGGACAGACCCAGGGAGGGGATGGATGGACAGATAGACCTTCCCTTCCCCTGCTTTGCACACCAGGGAGGGGATGGACAGACCCAGGGAGGGGATGGACGGACCCAGGGAGGGGATGGATGGACGGACAGACCTTCCCTTCCCTTGCTCTGTACACCAGGGAGGGGATGGACAGACCCAGGGAGGGGATGGACGGACAGACCTTCCCTTCCCCTGCACACCAGGGAAGTGCCAGCAGGAGGTGGCAGGAACGGCAGGCTGGGCACGCAGGTTTTCCCCAGCCCAGGAGGCTGCTGTGAGCACACACACACTCCTTTGTTCCTGTGGGGTGTATCTGCACCATGTGCAGGGCTGGAGGTTCTGCCACCCCTGGCTGGAACATAAATTCCCAGCACGGGCCGTGCCAGCTCCTCAACGGCCTCTTTGTTCCAGCCCTCCTCCCCTCCACCTCCCCTCTAATTTAATCAAGATGTTTTTGGGATCTACTGCGGGGCTCGCCGGGCTGTTCCGCATTCCACCCAACATTAACGACTTCAGCTTCCAAATATTTGGGGGGGATAATAAAGAGGAGAGCTCAGGAATGCTGTCAACATTTTCTGCCCCGGATCTCCAGGCCCAGCGAGGCCCTCCCAAGCCTGACAGAAAGATGGGATGGCTTCAAAATCAACATTCCCTGGAGTTCCTGAGGGGCTTTCCCCATAAACCCAACCACAGCCAGCAAGAGCCCAAGCCACAGGAGGCTGAATGTGTAACACACCAAGATAAAGAGATTTTTATCTGATTTGCTGCCTCAAATTGTCTCAGAGGGTGACAGCTGGAGCCCAAATCTGCTGGTTCTGGAACCACTCTGGAACAATGTCTCTGCATCTTTTTAAAAGTAATAATTAAATATGCTTGGTGGAGAATAAACAATAAATATTCCCATGTGTTTTGAATCATCAGTGGAGTAAGGGTGAGGATGCCAGGAGGGGATGTAGCACAGAGATACCAACTCTGCACCTCAGTGAGAGTTTTACTCATGGCATTTGCACATTCACAAATTTACACCGTGCTGGAAAAATATTTTTACAAATGCCCAGCATTTTAACCATTACACTTCTGTCATGTGGTGGCTTTTCCATGAGAGGGGTGCTTTAAGATTTGTGATATTCTGGTGCCAGAGCAGCGAGAGCCACAGTGGAGCTGTAAAGTAGGTCACGACAGACCCCTTCAGAGAATTAATAATTCCTCTTCCTTGATTACTGCAAGGCTTTTAACCAACTCATTGTGGATTTTGCATTTCACATCAAACACCCTGCAGTGTACCACGAGATAAACTGGGGGTTTTTCCCACCATCAAAGGTGCTAAACAGGAGGAGAACTTCAAATCCTCAGGTTGGTTTTCTTGATTCTAAACGGGGTTTTCTCCCCATAATTTCCTCAATTAAGTGGATGCAGTAGGGAAAGGTCCCTGCTCCAGCAGCCCAGGGAACCTCTCAGCTAAAACCAGAGTAGAAAATGTGTTTTAAACCCAGCAGGGCAGGCAGATGCTGAGCTGGTACCTGGCTCAGCTCAGAAGCACAGCCTGTCCTGAGGCCCCTCTGCTCACAGAATAAATCTGCTTTTCTGCCCATTAACATTTGCCAGTCACTTCATAATATCTGTATGTAAAAATCTGTCAAACTGAAAAAAATCACTTTGTTCAGACACTGCTCAAAGTGAGGCTTCCACAGTCTGTTCTTTTAAAAAATGTAATTTTCTTTTTTTTTTTCCCTTCAATTTGAACAAGATTATCAGGCTGCTTCTAGGAAAATTTCAAAGAGACAACACAGAAAGAGTGATTAAAGAGACCAAATTAAAGAGACTGCTGCTCAGAGGTCTATACATGTATAAATAATCCCAAGGGATCCCACTCAAAAGATACATCTGGAGGCAAGAAAACCTGATAACCATGCAAGAAACAGGAAGGTTGTTCCAGGCAGAGAAATGAAGGGTCACATTAAATAGAGAGGGTGACAGGGGCATAGAGAGAAAAGGGGAAATCAAAGCAGGAATCAGCTCAAATAGAAGAATATTTGTGGGGAAAAATACATATATAAACATAAAAACATACATAGATACAGAAATGGAGAAATAAATAAATAAAGGGGCCTTGCTGAAGGAGGACAAGCAGGAGAAATCAAAGGGAGATGAAGGAATGAAAAGGAGCAGACATCAAAGCAGGATGATCTTGCAGGAGAGGGAGAGGCAGCTGAATAACAATGCTGGTGGCACCAGGGCCGGGAGCCCCAGCCCTGTACCCAAGGCAGCCCTAAATCATTAACTCTGCCCAAACAAGAAAACATCACCTCCTCCTCAAGGAGCAACAATTTGTTAGTAGCACAATCTCCAACCCCTCCTCAGTTTTATTTGCTGGAAATGGGGTTATTTCACCATTTATCCTCCAGAGAATCGCACTGACACCATTCCTGGGGCAGACAAATCCCAGATTCCCCTGACAGCACCAGGATTCACCTGCAGGACTGCAGGAGCAGCCAGTCCCTGAGCAGCAGCATCTCCCACCAACACCTAAAAGTCATTTAGGAGAAATTTAAGTCATTTCAGGAGAAACCAGAACAAGGGCATGGAAAATACAGTGCTCCAAGAACTCCTGCACCTCAGCTGAGGGTTCCCAATCCAAACCCACACCTGGGGCACACAGCTCAGGCAGGCTCTGCAGGAAAAGGGAGCAGGGGAAGTAAACAAAGGCCTGCTACCAGATAACAGAGGATGCAATTTTTGGTTTTAAGCACCCAGCACAAGTGGAGTTGTAATCAAACACCTGATCTGGCCTTCAGCCAAGCTGGTATCCCTGGCAAACAGCCAAACAAGTAGCTGGGATTTAGCAACAAGTGCCTTTTGTTTGCACAAATTAACTTGGAGTTTGCCCTTGGCCTGGGAGAAACAAACCAGAGATGGTATTTTGCTTCTGACTGGTTATTTATTTGTTTTTGTTCTAGTCCTGCTGCCCAAAATAAAGTATAAACACGGGTTTGCCCTGCTTTATGAGGGGCTGAAGATAAAGCTGCCATTTCCAGCCAAACTGGGATAATATCAATTTCCAAGCAATGCTTTGCGCCAAGGCATTTTCCAGGCCACCTTGCTCCAGCACAGGCCTTGTTGAAATTCAACAGGGAGATTACTCCTCCTTTGGAGGGATTAGAGGAATTGGAGAGTAACTGCCATTCAATAATCCCATGTAAGTATCTAATCAACCATAATGTAATTACCAGAAAGTTTTAAAAGGTCAAAAAGGCCTCAGTGTGACGTTACTTGAGAAGGAGAAGATTCCTCCTCTGCTCAGGCAATGACTTAAAGAAAAAGAAGTAAAAGAGAAGCAGAATGTAAAAGTGGAATATAATTTTCATCCTCCATTAAAAACTCAAGAAACAGGCAGGAGAGAGGGAACAGCAGAGATTTTGTTCTCCCAGAGAAATCATACCCACAAAACCCTGCTGTCCAGGTAACACACAACAAGATGCTGCTCCTTCAAGTGCATCTTGAATGAAACTTCACAATATTGAGCACTGCTCATTTTCCAACAGCCTAAACAAACTGCTTTTTATAGTGTTTTTTCACACTTAAAGCAACAGAGAAAATAAGAAATATCTGAACAATCCCTTCCTTCTCCAGGCCTTGCCAGAGCAGAAATAACTCCCCAGGCTCAGGACAGGTTGCAGGGGGTGGGAGAGGAGAAATAAATGGCTTTTCCAAGGGAAGACTTGCAATGATTCCACCAGGTGAAGCAGCAGATGTTGCAGCCATTGGCAAATCTCTGCAGGGACCAGGCATCACCCTTGAACAGCACTTTCAAACTCCAGATCGTGTTTCTTTAACTGCAAGAACAGATTCCTAATAGGAAAACCCTCCCACACTGTCCCACCTTCCCTCCCAGGTGGAAATCAAGGGGACAAGGCAAACAAAAGAGACCTCAGCTGTGTTTTCTCCTTTTCCCAGATAAGGGCAATACATTCTTTTATTATCCAGCACAGAAGGAGCTCTCCCTAATTTTTCTTTGAACAGCAACTTCTCCATGGCAGACAAAATTCCATCTTTAAAGAGCTGCTCCTGACTAATGCCCAGAGTTGAAGAACTGGAAGGTTTCTGTTTATTTAATTAAATTTTCAACATCCATTCAAAACTGCGGAGGAGGCTAAGAGGAGAAAAAACACAGCCTTAATTTCAACCAACAAATCTCAACTGGCCACAGCGGGGAAAATGACTGAAGAAATCAAAGGCAAAGAGGAAAAAACCCCAATAAATGGATCCACCACATGTAATAGCTGGAATTGTATTTTAGAAGAACCAAAGTGAAGCTCTGTGCTGGAGCACTCAGTTACCTTCTTGAAGAGGCGTCCTGAGTCCTCGCTGACCTGGACAAAGCGTGGGATGATGTTGTTGAGATAAATGTCACTGAGGGTGGTGTGGTCCCTGCTCTCCCTCTTCACCTGGTTGAGCAGCAGGTTCCAGCAGTTCACTGGTGACAGCACGTTCTGATCCTTCCTGCAAGGACACACAACAGGAACAGCTGGACAGGATTCCACCACTTCTAGACCTGTAAAAGCAGCTCTGGGGTGGGTGGGATGCTGAGGAGCAGAGGAGAATACAGAAAATACACCCTCACTTCCATTTCCCTACATTCCCACGAGCTTTTGCCCCCCAACAAACGGATCCTGCAAATGCAAGCTGCAGTGTGCCAAGTGCAGGCTTTAATTTTTGCCTCTGAATCCAGGATTTCGTGCATAAATCAGAGCCTGAGGGAGGGAGGGTGATGGCTCCAGTGTCTGACAGAAGGTTTCCCAGTCCTGTCTCCAGCATTTGGGTCTTAACCACAATAAAAACGATTTCAAGCACCCAGTGAGCCAGGCAGCATCTGCATAGGAAACAAAATGTTTTGTCTCCTGTGCAAAGCCTATTATGTGAAGGCTTCTCTATCTGTCCCCAGCCAGACAGCAGCACTCCTAAAAGCAGCTTGATTTTCTCATCTTTGAACTTTCCCCACCTTCCTCCAGCTGAAGCACCCAGGAAATGAGCAGCACAAAGGGCAGCAGGGGAGAGGAGAGGAACCTCGGTGTATCTGGGTCAGCATTTCATTTCTTGGAAGGGATAAGCTGTCTCTCAGGGCAGCACCTCACCCCAGATGAAAGCTGGGGTCTCACAGGATGCTCCAGCAGCAGATCCAGGTGGAGCTTTAAGGACAGCATTTACTTCTCTGCAGCTCAGTTTACCACTCATTTACAGCACAATAATATTTACCTAGAAAAGAGTAAAACCTGTGGTGCAAAGGCAGAGCTTTCCCTGATTACTGTACAAGACTTTGTCAGATTTCTTTCCTCCCAAAAGAAATGCAGTTCAATTTTCACCGAAAAGGGAATATTCTGCACTTGAAAGGACAGCAGTCTCTGCTGCAAGAAACATTAGGAAAATGGGAAAACTGAGCCAGGGCAGAGTTTCATTACCCTTCTCATGACACCAGCAGTTGGATTTGTGCTGCAATGTGGATAATTTTAGATGAAGAGTTTCAGAACAGCTGATCTTGATTTTTTTTCTTTTCAAAAAAAAAAAAAAATTGGAAAGCTTAGGACTGACTGCAGCTTGTGATCCAAACTGCTTCACCCACTGACTCTGTCTCTGCTCTCTACAGCTGGCAGAGCTACAAGTGAAAATTACCCAGCTGCCACGAAGAGTTTGGGTTTGAAACATAGGAACGAAAAAATCCTCAGACTCTCCACCAGCTGACCAAAACCCTGCCTCAAAAGCCCTCAGAGCCCCATTCCACCAGCACCAGGAGCAGCCTGGAGGAGCTGGGAGCTGGTGGAGTTCTGGCCACAGGAACCCAGGGGAAGGAGCAGGAGTGCCCCGATCCCTGAGGAAAGGGAAGCAGCAGAGCTGCAGGAGTTAACTGCACAAACCCCAGCTGTCCCAGCCACAGCAGCCCTGGCTATTCCAGGGCAGCACATAGCAGGAATACCAGGAAAGGCTGGTGAGGGAAATCACTGGTGGCTGCTGGCGCCACACGGGTTGTTGACACACTCCGTGTGGTTGCACATGAAAGGCCAATCCTGCAGGAAACACTCACCCCAAACCCCACACTCCCTGTGCATGAAGGGATTGTCACCTTCAGGATGCTCCAGCCACACACAGCCAGATTCTCCTTTTAAATTCCTTTAATTTCTTGCTGTCTCTTGGTTTCAATAATCCCTGCAGAGCCTTGCTGGAACAGGCTCTTGCTTTTGTCCCGATCCAGTGGCAAGGAAGGGAGGCAAAACCTCCCCTTAATTATTTGCTAGTGATGATTTTCCCAGCAAAAAGCAGATAATCGAGGCAGGAATAAAACAGAGAAGGAAAGAGTTGCTTCAAAGCTCCCAAGCATCCTTTAAAACTCCACACACATTAACTTTTAAAGCACCTCTGGAACTGCAGCTTCTCCTGGGGTGGGACATGGGTCTCCCACCAGGGAGCAGGAGTTCTACAACTGCTCACAGCAGAACCTCTTCAATCCTCACCACAAGCAGATGGCAGGGAGCAAACTGTGACTCCCTTTAACCATTTCAACCCCCAGAGGAGCTGGCAAAGGCACTCTGCTCCCAGTTCCATGTCACCACAGAGGAGGGATGGAAAAGGGAAGGGAAATATCAATAGGGACTGGTAAAACCATCCTGAGCTCCATCCCCACAAATTCTGCAGAGAGACAGTTCCCATTCACCCTGGAGAGGTAAAACTGATGAGATCAACCCAAAGAGTTTAGGATGTGAATATGAACTTTCCCAGAGTGCTGGTGCCTGCACACTGACAACAATTTTTTGACTCCAACTTCCCCCATGAGGAGGAGGAGGAGGAAGAGGATGCCAAGCTCCAAGTTTATTTCAAGCACTGTTTCTCCTGGAGTAAAGATGGTGTGGTGATAGTGAGTGTGTGGAGTTTATTTAAGCTAGCCTAAATTGCAGCAGATCACAGCAGTGGAGGCTGGCTGGGAGCAGGAAGAGGAAGCTGTGCACAGATTTTTAGGGAACCACAAACGATGAAGCCCTGTGGTTTCTCGGGTGTTATCTTGATCGGGTCCTGCACAACTTCCACTTCAAAGGTTTCAGCTGGGTCTCAAAAAGATCATAAGGGAAGATTGAGTCTCAAGTATCTTAATTAAATTACTCATTCATACAAGGGACTTGCAGACAATCCAAGATTGATCTGCTTCAAGGCAAGTAGGGGAGAGCGACAGACGCCAGTGACACTGAGCTGGGCATTGCAAGGAAATAGGAGAAAAGTCATCTTACAAAAAAATAACCAATAACAAAATAAATTAAAATTAGGAAAAAAAAATCTAAAGCCACACCCAACACCAGGAATAGGAACCCTGTGTTTCCATAAGGAGCACAAGACAAAGGAATGAATCAGATGAGAAGGAAAATCTTATTGAAGATGAAGAACAGCACAAAAATCCTCCCTGAGGTTTTACATCCTCTGCTGGTCATGTATCCCTGGCTGTCTGCATTCACAGAGGTCACTGAATCAATGAATGTTTAATGCTCACAAACACCTTTCAAATGGGGTTCTTTGACAGGCTCAGGATAAAATGTGCTGGACTGGGTTTCAGCAGAAAGAACCAAAAAATAGCCTATGACAATGTTTATTAATAATAATAATCTAAGTGAAGCCCACATGACCCAAATGCTTTTGTCAATTCCTCCCTCACAACCTGTATCATCCCTGCTTTACAGAAATCATTTTACTGTTAGGAAAATTCAAGCTCAACTTCTCTGCAAGCTGCTCATTCAAAAAATCCACACTTGATTTTCCCTGACACAGCTCGGTGCTAACTGCAAATTTTGAGAATTACAAGCATGGACATCCATGCTGCTCCCTGCCCTTCTCTTCCAAAAGATTCCAGTTATGAACATCTGTTGTTTACAAGGGCCCAGCCTGAAGGTTGCCAGACTTATTCTGCATCTTCTACTTCAAGGCAAAGGCTGCCAGAAAGCCATCTGAATTTCATGCTGGGATATCCTGGACATTCAGCTCTCCAGCTGACAATTGCTACTCAGGATCCTGCTTCCAAAGATTATCTTGATTTAAAATATGGCCTTAAAATAGCGTTGTCTTCTCTTTTTTTTTTCCTTTTCTCTTTTTCCATTTTCTCCCTCAAAAGCAATCACTCAAGATTTGCCATGGTTTTCATATTGTTGACTGATGATTTGAATAGGCAAATGCCTCCAGGACAAAAATCACATGAACTAGAACTGAAGGCTAGGGTTGTCCCAGGGTCAGAGTGCAGTGGGATTGAGCCTTTTTTGGGGGGCTGGAAGTGACACCCAGCCCTGTACCTGCAGGGATCCCCAGACCCAAGAGCCACCTGTGAGATGGAGGCTCTGATTTACACCTCAGGTACCAAACCTGGGACAAACAAGCTCCTGCAGCAACCACAGTTACATGACTTGGGCTTTGAAAGGGTATCATCACATGCTGAGGAATGCATATAATATATACCCTAAATATTGTGTATGACTATTCCCTTTAATAGCCTAATTAAAAAAAAAATTAAAACAGAAGAGGCACAGTGAGGTCTAATAGCCATGGCAGAGCAGTTAAAAGCAAGTAAAACCTGGGCTGTATCCAAGTGCCATCAACTCCTGTGTCACCCTGGCTACACCAATCTGTTCCCCTTCTTCAGAGACATCAGATGAGGATAACACACACCTACCCCTGTAAACCATTTTAAGATGCTCCAGTGAAGCTTCATACTGAGCAGTGTAGGGCACCCTTTCAGCCCAGATCCAGCTCAAAAGCCATGTGGAAAATTCTCCTGCGAGGAAAGGCTGAGAGAACTGGGTTTGGGAAGGCTCAGAGAAGAGAACTGGGTTTGGGGAGGCTCAGAGAAAAGAACTGGGTTTGGGGAGGCTCAGAGAAGAGAACTGGGTTTGGGGAGGCTCAGAGAAGAGAACTGGGTTTGGGGTGACCTGACTGTGCCCTTGCAGTGCCTGAAGGAGCTGATGAAAGATGGAGATGATTTATAAGGGGCTGGAGGGACAGGACAAGAGGAACGGCTTCAAACTGACAGAGGGCAGGTTCAGAAGGGATATCGGGAAGAAATTCTTTCCTGTGAGGAACTGGCAGGGTGCCCAGAGAAGCTGTGGCTGCCTCATCCCTGGAAGTGTCCAAGGCTGGGTTTGGAGCAACCTGCGATAGTGGAGGGGGTCCTGGATGAACTTTAAGTTCCCTTCCAACTCAAACCATCCTGTGATTCAGTGCAAACGTGGCCACCTCATCAACTCTGAGACAGTCACATCTAAGAAAAATAAACCTCACTAGGCTCTGAGAAGCCTGCACCTCCCACACTGCTCCCTCCTCCAAGCCCCTGCTCTTGCCAGCGTGGAGGAATCCACACTCCCCAATTCCAGGGCTCAGCCCGAAGCCTCCTGCCCTGGAGAGCATTCCCTGCACGAGCCCAGTGGGAGCAAGTGGGCAGTTGCACAGGAGCTGCAGAGCAGGAAAGCACATGCAAATGACAGGGTGCCTGCCTGCCTGCCAGACTTCCTCCCGGCCCGTGTGTCAGGAGATCTGAGAGCGGGATGTGCCATGGGGAGCAGGCAGGGAATGATACGGCGCCTCCCGACATAATTACCAGGTTCTGGGGAGAGCAGGCTATTATGGGCTATTTATAGGGTCAGAGCCAGGCAATTACAGAGCAGGCTCCTCTCCCAGACGTGTAATCCCGACAAGCAGGGAGCTGATGGCTGCCTTTGATCAAATGGGGGGCTCCCAATGGGATTCCAGCTCCAGCAACTCCACAAGGAGATGCCGGCCACGATACTGCCAGTGATTCAGACACAGCAGCACTGGGACAGGTGGTTACAGTGGGAATTGCTTCCCTGTGGATCCCTGTGGCATTCTGGCACTCCTCTGACTGGCACAGCTGGCACACAAATGACCAAACAAGTGCTGCATGGCCAGTCTGACCCGTGCCACTGCTGACCAACACTGCCCACACACCCAGCAGCCTCAGACTTCGTGTTATTTTTCTCTTGTTCCAACTCTGGACCAAATTAAATTGTGTATTTAGGACTCAGACCTTGCAGGGATTCCAAGAGCAAGGCATTTTTCTGGCAGGAGCAATCTGCTGCTGAAGTAAGTGAAATCAGGAGCCCAAGCAGCACCTGCCCTCCTCCTGTAAATCCAGCAGAATTCTGTCCAACTCTGGTCAAAACTTCCACATTATAAATTCACTCTAAATCCCCAAGCAGAAGGTAAGCTCTATGCAACCTTCTCAAGCTGAATCAGAGAGTGTTTCTGATGGGTTGTTTCATATCATGTAATATAAAGAAAATCACCTCAATTTTCACCAGAAATAACAACAAAATCAACTGAAAACACCAAGCATACCGCAGAGGAAAACTGTAATTCGAGACATCATCTCTTTAGTGCCATCTTAAAGGCACCTGCAGGATGTGCACAGTTTATAGTCGTAACAACACTTTCACTCAAAAGGAACAGAAAAACATCCTTCAGACTCTGACAGGCCCATGGATATGCAGAATAACTCTTCCCCAGTCTGTCAAGCAGCTCTGCTCTGGAGCCAGGCTTTCCTGAGACCGCAGCACAACGTGTGCTCTGAGCGAGAACTGAAGCGAACGACATCAAAGCTGTGCAGACAGGAAACTAAAATGGTGCCTCCTTAATGGCTTCCACAAAGAGAGCTGCTGCTGGAAACGGGAAGCTGCTGTGTCCCCACATCCCTCCAAACACAGCAACAACACGACACAAACACAGGGAGAACATCCCGACCCAAACAATGCGAAAAGTGACGCTGCACTCTGGGCGGGGGCAGGCCCAGATGGATCCTCTCAGCCCGAGATGTCCAAAGCAGAAATGATTCAGATCCCAAGGCTGCTCTTGCTCCATGTTTTCCCCAGCTGCTGCCCTGACAACACAGCCCAACAAGGCTGAGCACTGCCCAGATGGGAGGCAGGGGAGCGCCGTGCTGGGCTCACGTGGCCGTGCCCTTCCTCACCCACACATCCCCTCCTGCAGCCCCTTCTCCTGGGAAAAGCACCTCAGAAGGATCAGGAGGATGTGAGCCCATGAAACCAAGCTCCATCTGCATCAGTCATCCCATCTCAGAGAAGCAGGGAAGAATCAGCATCCAGCAGCACGGCCAGACCCACTTATAAATGATGTTTCAAGCAGGAGAGTCAAGAGATTGTCACTAAGGACATGTTTAGATTTTAATTGAGTCCCACCAGCTCGGTATCCAGGGATTCCCCCACCCACAGTGGCACAGCTCTCTTTGTAAGTGCTACTGGCCTTATTTCCCTGCTGTTTGAAGTGATAGTAGCAGAGCTGCAACACAACTCCCACACAGAGCGTGTGTGGGATCCCAAAAACAGAGAACTGATAGCAGGGAACAGATTGGGAACAGCTTCCCTTCAGAAAACCAAAGCCATTGACACTGAAGGAAATCCTGGCTTTGTCCATCAAATCTGGAACACAGCTTTGCCCACCTTTCCCAAGAAACTGACTCCTTTTGCACATTCCAGTGCTTACATCCCATTCCCTATTAACAACATACAGCCCACCAGGAATTACTGACATGAATGAGCACCCAGAAACAAGGAGTGGCTTCTGCGTCCAACACAAACTTGGGGAATGTTTGGCTCTGGAATTCAGAGCAGTGCTGGTGCCCACATTCACTCTAACAGCTCTCTTTTCCATTCCTGTCCTTGCAATCAAATCTACAGCGGGGGGGGGGAAAAAGGGGCAGAAACAAAAGGCAAATACTCTACTTGAATTGCTGGTCTTTGGTGCTCCTAGTTTTAGCCAGGAATCTCTCAGCCAACTTCTCCAAATTCCTGGAGTAATCCATCTCAATCTCTGCCTTCTTGCGGAAGAAATCCTGCAAGTCCTGCAGTAACTGGACACGAAGCTCACACTGCTGGTCAAGGCATTTCAGCTGCTCTACCAACTGGGCACGGATCTCTGCAACAAATAAAAGCACTGCAGATTAAACACAGTCCCATCACAGAAAACACCATCACAATTCTCCAGCAAAACATCGTTAGAAAATATGTTCCCTCATTAGCATCAGCCAGGCTCCCTGTGGTGATTAACTCTATCTGCAGGCAGAAAATGGCTGGGGCTGCATCTTGGACACACCAACCGCAGGAAATCCATCCCAAAGCCTGCAGGCTGGTGCACAGCAAGGCTTTGTTGCTGAAAAGTGCACCAGTTACAAGTGTCAAGTGCATTTTTGGCATGGGGAACGAGTGGTCACTGCCTAAAAATGTACTGAATCTCAGTCTGGAAAAAGGACTGAATGCTGCAATCCCCCACATCAGCTCAGCAAATCACTTCAGGGAATTTCTATCAAATTCCTCTGCAAACTACTCTTGATGCAGAAACAAGACATTGCACATTCTGGGGCACTCCCCAAAGGCACCAAATTCAGATTATTCAGTTTGTTCCTGAGCCTCCAGCTGTGCAGCTCATTATTAACCAAGCCATGAAAGAGATGAAGAAACTCCTCTGGAGAGCAACACCAGAGCACTTCCCATTAGGGAATCATCTCCAGGAAAGCTCCTTTTCCTTCTAAAATATCTGCAAGTAACATATCTCCATCTAAGGATCCCGTAAAGCACACAGATATAGGTGTTAATATTATAATTGATCATTAATATATATTCATAATAATCACAGCATAATCATTAGGAATGTCTCTATGTTAACACAGTATTTTACAAACAGTTTTCAAGCATTTTACAAACATGAAAGCTTCTCCCATTAGCCCCATGCTCTCCTTATCCCACTGATCCTGAATTTGAGGGACAGAATAGTAAAATGACTCACTCATGGTCAAACAGGGCAAGAAAACACAGCAGAAGTGTGTCAGCCCCAGCTTAAAAATGCAGAAATATTCAGTGATGCAGCCAGCAAAGGCTATTTGGCTTTTACACAGGCAATAAACTCAACATGAAATCAATAAAATATGCCCTTTCATCTAAAGGTCTTTGAGCAGGGAAACTGTAGAGATTTGCCACGGCCTGACTGCGAGTGCTGCTCCCTCCAAAGGTTTTCCAAGATGTGGCTGTTCCAGGCTGAACCCAGAACCAGCAATAAAAATTCAGGTTTCACAGCTTTCTTCACACCTCCACACTGCGACTGCAGGCGCCCACAACTCCATCACCACGAGGGAAGGTGGGGGAGGGAGCATTTCCCAAATCCAATTTTTTTTTAGAAATCAACGACTTCACTTCTGATTCCTGAAATACAGAAAATCACGGAGAGCAGCTTGGCTCCTCTGTGAGTTTGTCCTTTTGCCCAGGAAGAAAAAATAAAAAAACATCTGGACCTCCATGGTTTCATTCCTGCCATGCACTCCCAGGATCAGTTGCCTCGGATCGTGCTCACATCTGCGGGAACAGCTTTAAGGAATCCGGGATTTGCCGTGAACAAAACCCCGCATCTTTATTTTAGGGACTCCAAAACCCAAACCACATGTATGAAAACACAGCTCCCAGTCAGGCTTGCCAAGAAGGAAAAAAAAAAAAATCTGCACAAATGTGAGGTTTTCAAGCTTGAAGATGACCTTGATTAGCACTGAATTTGGTCATTCCAAACTTCTCAGCCTGTGGCACCCAGGGGCTTTTGCTGCAAGAAGGAAATACAGGCAGCAAGGTTGTTGAAAGGGAGGAGTCAACACTAATATGGGAGCAAAGCTGGTCAAATTTTTTTTTTTTCCCCACAGGAGAGAACCTTAAGAACCAGAAAACATGTGTTTCTTCACCAGGAAACAAAGCTACAGGCAAATACATCAACCTGAGTTATCTGTGCACTTCTTTAACCAAAACCACTCCAGCTCTGCCACTTCCCCGGGCTCAGGGATGCCCCAGCTCAGGTGGGAATAACGTGGGGTCACCCCAGGAAGGGTTCAGCACCCTTAGAGGAGACAAATCCACGAGGGACCCTTAGAGGAGACAAATCCACGAGGGACCCAGCCCTGAACACACAGGGAAGCACGAGCCACACCAGGAGAAATCTGCACGCTGCATTTACCCCAGCGCTGGAGAGCCCTTTGCTTCTGAGCTGCCTTTGTTGTTTGCTCCATCCCAGCTGGTGTTTCAGGACTGGCAGGGCCTGGGAGGGCCACGGGGAAAGCTGGGATGCTCACACACATCAGACCTGCCAGCATTTATGTAAAACTTTGCTGCTGCTGCTCAACATGTGCTGCACACGCTCAGCTCGAGCCCCAGCCACAAACCCACTCAGGGATGTGCAAGGCTCTGCACGAGTGACAGGTTTAACCAGGTTAAAGCAGGGTTTAACCAGGGAAATGCAAACCAGACACCCCCATCCCACCCGAGGCTCTGCCATGAAGACTTTTTAAAGCACAGGAGGAGATAACAGCACCAAAATTGCCAGGAAGGTGGTGTTTCCTTGCTACAGCCACTCAGTTCTCCTGATCCTTAAGCTGACACTCACCTGCAGGTCTGACATCCAGAAAGGAACATCCCTCAACACAAGAAGCATTAGAAAGCTCTTCCTCCCTTTGTGTTTTCTCCTCCACCCTTTCCTCACCAAAAGGGATGTTCCAAACACAGAAACAACTCTGTGACCTTTTCAGAAGATACTGGACAAAAGACACTAATTTTAGTAAGCTGAGAACTCATTGAAAGGGATCCCACAAAGAATATACCTGAGCAGATCTGGTGTTTTCTGCTAAGCACGTTAAGAAAGAGAGTTAGGATTCAAATGCAGCAAATTTTGCTGGTGATGTTATTTGTGCGCTTAGGGATTGCTCATCTGCAATTTTTCCGAAGTCAGCAAACCTCTTGAATGGAGGAGCAGCAGACACCTTGTTAGAGAAGAGGATTGGAGTAGGGATGGCGAAAACCAGATTCAGGCAGATCATGGTACGACCACCCACCCTCCTTGGTGCCTCAATTGATGGGTTTCTTGTGAGGGCAAAAACCCAGCAAAACTGGACATTTTCCATGATGTTCTCAATGGGAAAACCACCTTCTGGAGCAGACGTAGAACTACAAAGGACCACTTCCAAAAAAACAGCAGATCTCAAAGACAAGAATATCAGCAGAGCACGAGTGTTTTAATTATAAAATCACAAAACAGCTCGAGCTCTTGGCTCTGGAGGTGGGACACTTCACACACAGCTCTCTCACTGAACAGCACCGAGAACCAGCAACTTTTCCTTCAGTGTGAAATGCGATATCAGCACTTTTCTCCATAAATAAAGGCAGTGTTTTGGAGGGGAGCAGTGACAGCTGATCGGGCTCCCGCAGGGAACAATGAACCATTCAGGCCCGGCTTATCGAGGCCGCGGCGCTGGGCCGGAGCGAGGCAACCTTGCTCATCTTTCAAACGCACACCCCGCAGTCCTCTGCCACAAAATAAAATCAAGAATGCAGGAATTTCCTGAGGCTTACTGGGCTTTCCAGAGTATAAAGTGTCTGCTTGTTTTCCCACTGCTTACACAAGCAGAAGGTATTTTTTTCGGCCCTGCTCCGAGCACATCCCCCGGCGGAGTCGGGGCCGTGCGTGCTCTAACCCGAGGGTCACCGAATTACACGGGACCTTTTCATGTCTCCAGTCACAACAACCACTCCAGTCCTGAATCCACTGCTTCTGCATCTTTTAATTTGCACAGGTTATTAGGTTAACAGCCACTTTAAACACCAAAAAAGCCTTTCCCCCTCCTTTCCTTTAGAGCCTGGCAATGCCACCCACTGTGATGGCTGAGGACAAGGAACAACCTCCTGAAGGCTCTGCTCCTGCTGCCAGAGCTTCCAGGGCCTGAAGGTGAACAAGCACACGCTGAATTCAAGGTCAAGATGCCGGTGGCAAAATTAGGATTAAACACCAGGCATTCTTACTGTAAGCCTTGCCCCGTATTGCTGAATTCTGTCTATTGTATTTCGAGCTCAGGTGGCTGACAGCTACACAGTGCAAACATCCTCAGTGGCCACACAAGGTTTTCCATCCACTTCAAACAAACCATTGATTTGTTTCCATCACCAGATCATAAAGTCACCTGGGTCACCAAGGGACAGACCATTGCATAATCCCACACAGTTGCAGGACTTGACTTCTGTCCATTCTGCAACCACCTTTTCACCATTCCATGTGGTACACAGGAGACCAAACACAGCAGACTCCTGCACAGCTCCTGGTAAGAATTTGTGTTTTCATCAAACAATTCCACCTAGAGCAGGGGGATATCCACAGTGTCTGGGACTGTGGATTCTGGTACAGCACCCAACGTCCACCTTCAGAAAAAGAATTTCCCAAACTTGACTTTTTAAGGCTTAAGCATCCTATAAAGTTGGAAAATGGAACCGAATCTTCTGTACCAGCTTGTTCATTCCCCCACAGGTCACACAGTGACCTAAGAAAGGGTGACCTCAGGGCCCAGAGCCCTCTTCACAGACTCTAAGCAAGGTTCCTGCCCTGAGCAGGATCATGTCCCTCCCCAGGAAGGGTTTCAGCTCTTCCCTTGGATAAGCTGGAACTGCTCTAGCTGGATGGCAGCAGGGTGAATCAGAGGCTGCCAGCACAGGGCAGCAGGAGGAGGCACGAGCAGCCCCTGCTGCTGCTCAGTACCTGACCCATCTCCTGCATCCACGCCGTGGCTTTCCCAAGGAGTCCCCGCCCCATCCCCAGTGCCACGCTGGATGAAAAGATGACAAGCTTGGGAAAGGAGTGGGATGGCAGCAAAACAGAAGCACCAAGCCCCGGCTCCCGCCCAGATGAAACAGCGAGGCTCTCACCCACACGGATCCGCTGCCCCGGGCAGAGCCCGGCCCCAGCCCAGCCGTGCCCCAGGTCCCGCGCCCGTCCCCACCCCGTGGCACTGCCACGGGACCTCAGCAGGGCAGGAGCCAGGCACAGCCAGAGACAGCAGGATCCAGCCAGGAAGGTGGCAGCCAGCACGGGCTGTGTGGCTCAGTTAGCCCTCATTAAGAAGGAGCCACGCTAAACTGCACACCCAGCCTAACACAGGCTCCCCCCAGCACAGGAAAGGCAAGAAAAGCCAAAATGAATTAAATCTCCACTTCAGACAAAGCTGGAGCAGTGATTTCAGATCTTGTGCCTCATCCTTTTTCAATCCCCATCTCCTGGAAGCTGCCACACACTTGGGTGCTGAACATCAGAATGAGATGTCCGGGTATCCACCTTTGAAGACTCCATGGAAGACAAATTAAAAATTACAGCTGAGTTTAAAGCCAACAGTCCATTCAGTTTCCAAAAGTTAAAACCATCCAACAGTACAACTTGTGAGTAAAAGCAATAACTGTTTAAATACACAAGTAACTTTCAGAGAATGTGCTGAATCACACATTTTGACATGTTCTTACCACATCACTAAATTATTCACATTTCTCCTGCCATCACATATGAGAGGTCGTACTCCAAGAGTGAAGGACTTGGTACTTCTGACTATTTTTATTGGTACATGATTACAAACAGGGCTGTGACTAATGACAGACCCAGCCCAACAACCCCAACGTGGCTGGGAGGTTTAATGACTTAGAAAAGCTTTTATATATTAACAGCCAGAATTCCAGGGAACAAGCTGTGTCACCAGCCAAAAGCTGTTGATCATCACAGCCTTAAAAATCTCCCTGGTAATCTAAAAGCTTGGCTTTGAAGTGAAAATTATATAAGAGGAGGAAATACAGCCTTTTGTTTAAGACCAGAGCCAGGAGGGAGATTCAGGTTCACAACCACTGTAAGCCCTGGAAAAGGTAAATATTCTTTCCACAGCCAGATATTCCATTTGAGAAATAATAGCAGCGGGTAACACAAACTGACAAGAATCCCTTTGTAGTTATAAATATATAAACAGAGCTGGAGGTGTTGGGAGCTGAAATTCTTTCCAACAGAGATTGATGAAATTGTTTTGAGGTGCAAGACGAGTGCTCGGAGATTTGCATTAATGAAGTGAAAGGAGAGGATGCCAGACAAGCTTAAAAGCAAAAATTAAGGCTGGTCTCAGTCTCAGGGAAGAACTGAGGACATTCAGCTTTTATTTCCTCACCTACACCCTAATATATGTGCATCACTAATTACCTGGGGCTCTCAGCTCTTCCAGGCACCACACAAGTGCCACTTGCAGGAGCGTGGCAGCTGCTGCATCTGCCCTGGGTGATGCCTCCAGCACAGCTGGCACCTGGAAAATTTATAACTTTAAAGAATCCCACTGACCACAGCCAGCCTGGACACTGGTTTTCCATATCCACACAAAAAAACAACCCCAAACACATCACTCATCTCATATTCCCAGACTGCAAACTGACGTGAGGCTTCAGAGCTGCAAAGCATTTAAGTAGACGCTCAAAATTCTGCAATTAACCATGTTTACAAAGTTGCCAAGGTATTTAATCCATCCAGTATTCAAATTAAATATTTAAATTTTTTTTTTCTGTCTAATGAAGGTTCCCTTCGCTATCATCAAAGCACAGCCCATGCTGTTGACTTTTGGGGAGGATGTTTAAAACCAAAACTCAGATTAAATTCCCCTGGGCACGGACTCATGGCCCTAATTCCAACAGCAGAACGTGAGCAACTCCTCAAAACAAGCCTGATAAGGGTAACATGTTTGAGTACATTAGGTAATAATCATCTATTTTTAGGTTCTACAACTGTTTATTCAAAAGAAATAAAAGTTTATCAATACATTTCAAATACCCACGTGCAAACAGCAGAAGCATTGCAGTTCCTCCTCTCCAGGAAGTTTCCCAGCTATTTTAGGATTGTCTCTACCCAGTTAAAGGTTTTCCCCCCACTGACCAAAGCTGGTCAAAAAAAAAAAATAAAATAAAAAAAAAAAATAAAATAATAAAAAAAAAACTTCAGGCAAAGCTTTGCTTATGCTTTCCCAATTTCTGAATGCTGGAAAAAGCACCATGGGCAAGTAGTAAAACTACATTTTATCACTGTTTTGCAGCATGGAATAACAGAATAAACAATTTAAAAGTCATTTTGACACATGGACTGTTATTACAATCAAAGACAACACACACACTCACATCCCCTAGTTCATATTTTCAAGATTCAGAGAATAATTAGAACTAAAAAAACTCTTTGTAGCCTCTTGTAATGAGCACCCGAGCGTTGTGTGGCCCTGGGAGGCCGGAACAGCTTTGGGCCCACTAAACAACCTGGAATAATATGTTCTCCAAACAACTTTTTCATAGTTATTTCAATAGTTTCCTCTCCTGCAGGGTGACGAAGCCAACACTGCATAGATGGCAAAAAAATTGGTGAATATTTTTAATGTAAAGGGTTTTTTCCCTGCTTTAGTTCCCTCTCTGCTTCTGGCCCAGGGCAAACCAAGCTTCCCTGAAGCACCTAACTCAGGTATTTTCCATCACACTTTCCTACTGCTCACCCAAACCTTTCTCTCAGAAAGAAAAGATTCTTTCCTCAAACCCTGCTGTGTTAATCACAAAAAAAAAAAATAAAAAAAAAGGTGTTACCAGTGCAAGGAGCTGGAGATGTGCTCCCAACTATCTACAACAACAGAGAGTAAACACAGCAAGGAGTGAAGCTAAGCATGTGCTGGACACATTTTCCATCAAATTCCTCCTGATTTCTCACAAAACCAAGGCTGGCTATGACTAAAATGTAAAAATGTAAAATGTTTCTGGATCCTTTCCGGGAGGGAGGGCAGGAGTGGGGATTTCCAGCGGGTGTTGCACAAGGATCACACTTCAAGGAAGGGAAGTTTAACTCCTGCTCCTCCACCAGCCCCTGGACCACCCCAACCCCACTGACACCACTCTTTAACACCCTAAATACCACCCAAAAAAAAAAAAGTTATGAAGGAATAATATAAAGTTATCCAGTTTGGGGAAGGCTCCTGAGCAGTGATCAACTGTGGGCCTCCCCATGGAGCATCAGAGTGCAGGAATGAATGCAACTGCCCCAAAAGTGTGGGAAATGCACAGAAACACCCTGCAGGAACCAGGGTAATAATTCATTTGCAAGCCATGAGCTGCCTGGGCGTGGGGAGGGAGCCTGGGCTCTTCCTTCAGAACAGGAGGAGACTGGAATGAAGAATGTGCTGCTGCTCACAAAGCACCCCAGGTTCCTTTGCACAGGGAGAGGCTGCACTTGCTCTCCACAGAAACACCTGTTTATTCTAGAATAAATCCAGGAAGAGGCAGCAGAACAGGTCCAGGAGACAAAAGCTGGGTTAAGGTGCTGCTGACCCCGTGCAGCTCCAGCTTCTCTGCGGGGAACATCCCCAGGGGCAGCCCCGTGCAGGAGCTCCTGCTTCCACCTGCAGCTGTGTCAGGGGGTTTGGACAGGCATCAGGACAAGTTTTTTTCCCCACCACGGTGGTCAGGAACTTCCCTCTCCCCAAAACACAGCCCTGGGGCCACGGGTGCCAACACTCTCTGCAAAACAACCCAGAAATATCTGGTTGTTGTTTTCTTTCATCCCAAATCTCTGATGCCGAAAGATGGATTTTAGGGTTAATAGAAAGAAAAAACCCAATCCTTTCTTATTTTAAAAACAAACTCTGGCACATTTCTCCCAACTCCTGCTTCTAGCACTTTCTGCTGTGCTTTCCTGGCTGGTTTTAGAGTTTCTGTTTGCAGCCCTTCACCTCCCCATCCTTCCCCCTGCTCCACAGTGTAGGAGCTGTTTAGTGGCCACAACTCCATCCTAAAACCTCACACGTCTTCCTCCTAAGCGTTAAGATTTCCTCTGCTGCTGCTGATTTAAACAGAAGTTAAACAAGGGCTCCTTCTGCCTTCCAAAATTTCTCCTCCAAGAGTTTCAGCTGTGCTGTGTCAAATATTGTGAGGGGTTTATTTTAACGGTGAAACAAGCCCTAAAGTGAAGTGAATTATTCATCAGAAACGTGTAATGTGATCATTATTTCTGGCATCTCCCATATGCTCTCAGTGCCTCAGTTCACTTCAGGAATCCCAATTCCAGCTCTCTGCACATCCCCAGAGTGCCACACTCCAGTGCTGCTCACATCCAGAGGTGAGAATGCAGCATCCACACACACAGACACATGAAATCCTCCACAGTCCTAATTATTCCTTCTGCAAAGCAGTCCAGGGATGGATCAAATTCCCCAGACCCAATTCTCGGCTGCCTCTGCAAAAACTTAAGTTAATTTGATATTAAAATTTTTTATTTATCTGTTGAGGGTGCTCAGAGTTTGGAAGTGCTAAAGAATCTGGGATGCAAGAACCCAGAAAGAGCATTAATGTGAAAAATCACTATTTCTTCCCAATTCACAAGACCTGAGAGTTACTCTCTTACACACGATTATTTCATGCAAAGTAACATCAAGTATATTTGTCAAATGCATAAAATTGCTAGAACAAAAGTGGCAATTTACAACTTACATGCCTTAATCTCTTCAATTAAAGGAAAATCCTTTGGTGAATTATGTCAGATATTTAGAGATACAAACAGAATGATTAATGCTGGTGTCTAATTGAATTTCACCTCAGGATTTCTTTGCCTCCCTCTCCTCTCCGGTACCTAACACGTTAACATGAATAAAGGATTGAGAAAGAAATGAAGAGAGGAACAAAAGGGGACATGTAAACACTCCTCAAGCACAGCACAGCAAACTCAATTTCAAAATCACTTCCAGCAGGCTGCCAAATTCCAGGGCTGTCCTAGGCAGCGAGGGGAAAGTCAGACACACGTGGGGTTGGTTTTTTTAACCACATGGACAATTTTCATCCCTGCTTTGTGCTAAAAAGAACCAACCCCAATTTACCTGGAATATTTCCCAAAGACACAAAAAAA
>VXBQ01001151.1:66913-86881 GCA_013400175.1 Phainopepla nitens | reverse complement strand
AAAAAAAAAAGGAGAATAGGATGAGGCTTCATTTTAAAAAGCAGTAATTATATAAGAGTGAAAGATAACCTTGGGTTAGTCCCACCACTCCAGAGGTATCCTGCAATGAAATGCTGGGAATGAAGCCCCTTCCCTGGTGCCACCAGGACTTCCCTTGCAGTCCTGGCTCAGGTAAAACCCACCTGGTCTGTCCCGAGCAGCCCAGCCCGGGCCAGGCCAGCAGCCCCTGGACCTGGACAGCTGAACCATGGAGGATCCTCCTCCTTCCTTCCTTCCTTCTGGAACAGCAGCAAAAGCTCTCAGTCCATGGAGGAGGAGGACAGCGACTGTCCCCAGGAGTCAACAGGGTGAGTCAAATATACTGCAGCCCTGTGCGTGTGCTCCTGGGAGGTTTTCAGGGCTATTAATTAACCCTGAGCATTCCAGCTGAGGTGAATAATGAGCATCATTACAGACACTTCACAGCTGACTTGAACAACATCAAAAAGGCCCAGGTTATTTGCCCAGGGTACCAGTGGACAATGATGACAGAGTTCCTTTCCTCCAGAGCAGCCTCTCATTTTTCCCACCAACACCTGCCATTAAAACACCCCATAAAATCAAAGTAACGCCTCTCAACCAGCAGGAGAGCTCATGATAAATCAGTCTTAACTGTTTGCATAAGAAATCAAATTGGAGCATTGTTTTAATTCAGATATAACACACCTAAGAGCCAGACAGGAGCCTAACTGAAAACCACAAAAGACATTTATGTTAGGGGAAAAAAAAAAAAAGTACTCCAGTCTCCCTGTTGCTCTCTGGCTCAGTCTGTTCACATTCAAAAGGAGTTTACACCAGGAATACTCAATGAAAGCAAAGCTATCCCAAGGAGGATTTTCCTATCTAATCCACAGCACTAATTCTTTCAGGTATAAATATTCAGCCGTGGAAGTGCAGCACTGCTGTCTCGAAAGGAACTCACACTTTATTCCACAGCACCTCTTGTAAGGGAAGAAATGAATATTTGACAGAGCCTGCAAAGCTCGAATTATGTGAATCATCATTTTTCTATCAGTTCATTGTCAGCTACAGCAACACCCATTAATCAGCACAGCTTAGACCAGAGCAAGAACAAGGAGATGCTTATTTTTCATAAGCCTTTGTCAGAGAACTGACATTAAAATTCAGGTCCTCCTTTTTACACACACACACACACACACACACACACACGTGTGCTTTATCATTTAGAAACCATTTCTATTGCTCCAGCATTTACAATAAATGACTCAAGGTTCAATAAAAGACTTTACTACATACACTGTTTGGAAGATACACAGGGTTCTGCCCAGTCTTTGCACAGTAGTAACTTCTACAACAAAATGCAAGTTTTCATCTGAATTTTTCTCTTTTCCTCTCTGATCCCATCCTAGTTCTCCTGGGGAAAAGTCACCTAGTTTCCAAATAAAGCTTTTTCCAAAGAAACTCAGGTGCAACCAACTACACAAACTGCAGCCATGCACTAGGTGTCAAAGGGAAAATAATCCCCATATTTTACATATATAAATACATAATACATATTTGTATAAACAAAACTTAGAATAATTTGAAGCCAGAGTATGAGACACAGATGCAGGCACTAATCTGGATTCCCAGCATCAGCTGGATAACAGAGCCAACACAGTATCTGCTCTGTTTGCAGGGCCATCTTTTGAAAGTTCTTTCCAGCTCAATCTCTCTCTCAATAATGTCTTCTCTATGCCATGGCCTTTCTGAGCCAGCACAGCACGGCTCAGGATCCACAAACCCATTCCTCACAGCAGAGGAGCCCCCGAAGGAGCTGGGGACAACTCCAGCCAAAACCAACAGGGAACAGGAGCGACGGGAGGGTTTGTGCTGGTTCAGCGAGCAGGGACTGAAAACAACACACCCAAATCAACCCAGCAGCCCCACAGAAAGAGCAGAAATCGCCAGGAGGCTTCAGAGAGCCCAGGGACTCCTGCATCAACCAAAGCAGTTTCAGGGCAAGGCCAGGGTCAGCTTGGTGAAGGAAGTTTCTCCATCCTCCTTGAGAAAAAAACACTGAGGTAGAGAAAGGAAACTTCCTCCAGAGCCAGTTCATCCAGAGATCCAACCAACCCCAGAATATCCATGTTTCTCAATCTCATTAATACATCAAAAATAATGGAGCACTTTGTTTGGGTTTAGGGGTTTTGTTGTAAATATCTATAATTAGCAAAAGCCTGTGTCAGGAAGGTCTACAAATATTATCTTAACAATACCGAACACACAAATAAATGGTGTAGTAAAACCACCATTGATAAAGTTACAAGTGTAATTTTTCAATAAAACTTACTTAAATTTGATTTACGTGCTGACAACACCTCAGATAACTTAGGAAATCCAGTTATTGGCATGGCTGAATTATGAATTATCAATACACGACATTTCATTAGCACTTATTGCTCGTTGGGTGTATAAATCATGGATGCCATTAAGCTGTGACTGACATTTGTAAATTCTCATGGTGGTGGACCTTTACTGTGGAGAGACATGCCTGTGAAGAGCCAGGACAGATGGATTTGTTATCACCATTTAAAATCCAACACTTTCACAGGAACATCAGAATAACTTACAGAGGGAAATGAGCAGTGAAAGCTTCAGCTGCTCTGGTCCTATTTTTGTTTTTTAAAAGCCTGAATGGTAATTTCCCATTAACATGAGAGATCTGCTTTTTCACTCCTATAAAGCCATCAACTCTCCCAGCAGAGCGAGTAACCTTATCAAAGCAAGCCACTGCACCTTCCAGTCTGACTCACACTGAGACCATCTGGACAAAACATTCAGACAAGAGCTTTTAAAAAAAGAAAAAAACCCCAACATCTTGAAACAAATTGCCAGACAGGATTACACAAAATGATCTGTCGAAGGTGTTAGAGACGGCCAGAAAAATCTTTAAAAGCAGACAGAGGGGAGGAAACGTGGATCCTTCTGGGATCCACTTATGGCTTATCTCTTCACCTTCCAGCTTTTTCAGCTGTAAAACCCAAGAGCAGACCATGCACGGGGGGTTCCAGGCAGCCTCAAGTCCTGCAGTGCCTCCAGAGATGTCAAAGGACCTCTGAGAGCTGGTCCTGAGCCCCTTCAGCCAGTTCTGGACCTGCTGGTCCAATTCTCCAGCACCAACATCATGCCACTGCTCCCTCCTACCAACCAGAAAGGAAAAAAATAGTCAGATCTGGCTATTCCTGCTCACTTCTACCTCAATTTTCCCCGAGAGCAATCAGCAATGGCTCCAGCTATTAAATAATCCCCCAAATCTTGGACTTGATTATCCAGGGTAGTTTTTATCCTTTATCTGCCAAAGCAGACACGCTGATCCAGCCAAGGCACTGGATCCAGCTCATTGCACATTTGCCTTTCCCATTAACAAGCCCAGAGGTCATTTGCCAAAGGACACACAGATAAAGCAGACGAACTTTCCACTACTCCCCGACAGTTTAATTACTACCCAGAATCTGGAGCAAGCCATGACAACTTTGCATTCGTTTCCACATTTCATTTTTATGACACTCCAACATCTGCAGAGGATGCTGTAATTAAAAAGGAATAAAATTATGGTTAAAAAAAACACCAACAAGCTCTGGACACAGTCATTTGCCTGAAGAACATGGATTAAACAGCAAGTGCAGATGCTCTGCAGCAAGATAGAGTCAGTGTGCAAGCTTTAAAGTCCTGAATTACACACGCTGCAGCAGCCAGGGCAGACAAAAATGAATTTTAAGTTTCACAGCAGCACTGTTGATGTTCCACTTGGCTGTCCCACAGCGTGGCTGGACGTGTGCTCTGTGCTGGACTGGGAATTAACGAGATAAGCATAAGGCATCCATCCTTGCAGCATTCCTGCATCCAAGTAACCCAGACAGCAAAGCCAGAGGGGTAAAACCTCCCTGGAACAGGATGTCCAGTTTTTAATCTCAAAAGTGTAGCTAAGAAACCACTGCATGGGAAGGAAGTCAACCCAATCAATCTGAAGACAGCCTGATCCTCTCCAGTTCCCCACCTCAGCCCAACTTGAAAATCTTCATTTTTAGGCACAGTGACACTGAGCAGCCTTGCAGACGATGGACAGAAGGACTGGGCTCACACAAACAGCTCCACTCTTGCAGCTTGCATCAGCCACACCACTCAGCAATGCAAATTATCTTCCTCAAACTCGTGAGGCTGCAGAGGAAGGAGTCGAGGTGCCTGGTGACAGCAGCTGCTTCCCCTGTGGCAGCTAGTGGAAGCAGAAGCATGTGGCAGTTTCCTTGCAGAAAGCTCTGCCCTTAAAAATAAAGTTGGAAGAGAAACTACTTCTCCCACCTGTCTTGTAGAAAGGATTTCAGATATTATCCTCCAAGAGGAGGGCTCCAACCTGAACTGCCTGA
Organism: Phainopepla nitens; assembly: GCA_013400175.1. Classification (NCBI taxonomy): domain Eukaryota; kingdom Metazoa; phylum Chordata; class Aves; order Passeriformes; family Bombycillidae; genus Phainopepla; species Phainopepla nitens. The sequence continues at coordinate 82,475 of VXBQ01001151.1, read as the reverse complement.
CGGACACACTGTCCACACCACCACACACCTGAAGCATTGATTCCTGCTGCAGCATCCACAACCACCTCAATTTACATTTAATATCAGCTTGTACTTTCCTTGATTTCACAACACACTCAAAATAGAACGAACAGAAAATTCTTTCCTCAAGAGGTTTCAGTTCCCTCTTTTCAAAATTGCGTCAACGACGGATGACAAGGCTGCTCCTTGTGTGGCACACTGGGGTCTCCTCTCAGGAGCCACTTCCCTTAGAACCTCCACTCTCCCTGATGCCTGGGAAGGCTGACCTGGAAACAGAGGCCAGGCAGAATAAAAGGATAAAAGGGATTTATTGAGAGGATCCAGCTTGGGCAGTGCAGGAACCCCTTGGGGCTGCACCCAAGTCAAACCCACACATGGGCACAAAATGGATCCCTGGGCACGAGGCCTCACACTTTGATAGGTTTGGGTCCATCAGCAGATTGGAGTTAATTGTCTAGTTACGGCTTCAGGTTATGAAGCTCCATCCTCCTTGTTTTCTCCCTTCCTTCACTGTTGTTTACATTCTAAAATCTGTCCCTGGTTCCAAGCTAGAAAGGAATTGTTTTGTCTCCCTACTCTGTGAAGAGAGCTCCCAACCCTTCATATGAAACCCAGAACTACACAATAAACCAGCACAGAATATGAAAAATATAAAACCATCATCCCCAGAAAAGAAAAACAGTGAGAGGCCTCCAATAAGAGGAGAAGATCCTGAAGGACCTGTGGCTCTGAGAATGAAAAACATCACAGCACACAATGGCCCCGACGTGCAGCAGCGGCCGCGGCTTTTCATTCCGGCCATTGTCCGCTAAGAATAGCCCAGAGCCCCACGGCCACATTGTGTGCTCCTGTCCACCTCCCTGCCAGAGCTATTTAAAGCCTCAAACAGCTTCTCCTTGGATGTCAGCTCTGGCTGGGAAGTCAGAGCCAATGCAGTCTTGAGATTGTGGATTTTAAAGCGCTGCCCGCTCGGTGTGGGGTGGAGTTTGTGATTCAAAAACAACAGGAGGGGGAAACTTGCTGAGAGAACACACCAGGGCAGGTGTGGAGAGCTGCACAGGGCAAGCAGCACGTCCACGGGCCAGCTCCTTCACAGGACCACACAACATTCAGCTTGGAAAAGACCTCCCAGGACCATCGAGTCCAGGTTGTGACCAGTCCCCACCGTGTCACCCAGACCATGAAGTGCCACCTTGTCAACAGGAGCTGGCTGGTGTCACCTCCAGGCCACCTCCATTGCCAGCCTGGCTAAGGTTTCAAAGACAGTCCCTGACAGGCAAAGGCACAGATTTACAGGACAGAGATGCACAGTGAATACTCCTCTCACAATACATATATCCCAGTTACACTGCCCCAGTGTGCCTGCACCAGCCCCAACCCAGCGATTTCCCACTGAATTACCTGAAGTTTCCATTGAATTACCTGGCCAGGGGCTGTACAGAGCTCATTCAGGTGCTCCTCTGGCACACTGCTGGGGTTTGAAAAAGTAAGGGTCAATTTTCCACTGAACATCCCGAATTACCTTGAATTATTAAAATCCCACCAATCCAGCATCATTCCTACACGGACGCAAAGAGGTACTGTGGGAATCACAAAACCTCACAGCAAGGCAACCACAGAAGCCGAAATCAGCAGCCACTCTGCTTTCCAAGAACAAAACAACACCAGCTAACCTCTATCACTTGCAAGGAAATCCAAATAGATCAAAACCAGTAGGCACACGCTGGGAATAAATGCCAATGCCCAGGGAGGCTGCTCATCTCAGCACGACTTCTTAATTCTTTGTGAATGATACCCCATTGACAAAAATAAAGCCATGGACTCAGGCTATGTCTACAAACATTAATTGTTGTGATTTGTAACTGTCACACAACTATCAGCCTTTAAAAAAAAAAACAACCAACGTGTTGCTCAAGCCCCAGGAGCCCCATCAGCACTCGGTGCTCGTAAGACATCTGCAAATCCAAGGCAGGATTTCTCCCTCTATCTGCAGCTGTGCAGAGCCAAAAGCTCCTCCTGGCTCCAGTTAGGGTCCAAAAGAAGCAGAAAAGTGATTCATCCTCCCACTCTGCATCCAGGCTCCCATTTCTCTGCCAGAGCTGCCAGGAGGAGGCAGAGCCCACCACCTTTGGCAGACTGGAGCACTCCAGCACTGAAGCAGGAGTCACTCCCAGCCCTCCCAACGCTGGGAACATTTGGTGACATTTCCACTGCTACCAACAGGGAATGAATTTGAATCAGGACCTATAAAAGATGAAGGTTGAGTCATCCACGCTGACTTCTCGTGCACCAAACTGGGGTCTGCTCCTTCCCCGTTAGCTGCATGGGAACAGTGTATTAAAGAAAATACAACCAAGGAACCTTTTAGCAAACAATGTGAAAAAACAGCCTCAAAAATGAACTCACTGATGAATTACCTTCTACTTGCTGTGTTCACTGGATTTCTGACTTCATCTACAACAACCCTGCCAAGAGGAGAAAACTGAAAATAACCTCTACCCAAATCAAAATGACAGCAATTAAGCCATTAAGAAGCGGCTTGGTGAGTTCAAGTCATGAGCTTGGAGTATTAAATGGCATTTTAACCCTTTCTAGGAAGAAGCACTGCTTGCTGTTACAACTCTCTGAAGGCTTGAATGGATGGTTACAGAACTGATGCTCAAAAAAGCTGCATCTGGCTGAGCAAGAGAACTAAAATTAAAAATAAAATCCCCACACCAGCAAGTTAATAGTAGGTGTAGGAAAAACATTAAGACACCCAGTGTGCAGTATTAGTTTATTTCGAGTAACCACATTATTAACCAATTTGCCATCAGTAATGGAAGCCATCCCCAGTGCCACCACTAGCACAGAACTCCCAGTGTGCAGAAAACACTGGGATGAGCAGCCTGACCTCAAACCCCGGCACGTGGGAAATGAAATCACCACGGAACCAGGCACTCGCTGAAATTTCAAGTCCAGCCTAATTACAGCCAGGGCAGGGCAGATTTCTCTTTGCTCCTGACACACTTTTCCCCTTCCTCCAACACATCCGACTGCTCTGCAGCGTTTTCCTTGTGTGTGCTGCTGCTGGATGGCAACAAAAGCCAGGCACTAACACCTTGAGCTGAGCTAAGAGCCTGTGGGAGCACTGAGACAGGACCAGAGCAGCCTCCTGCCCTCCTCTTGCTGGGCTGAACAGGTCAGAAAGCAGGAGGGAATTCCCAGCAGCAGGCACTAAAAATAAGGAGGAGGTCTCTGCAGCACAAGGAATCTTCTGTTTCCTCTGGCACCAAGCCCTCTTCCCCACACACACCCCAAAAAAATCCATTCCCCAGGAACGAGGGAGCCCACTCCAAGGAAACAGAGTTTGTTCCACACAAGAAAAGGACAAGGAATCAGCCCACAAGTAGCTTGCTGTGCTTGCTCTGCCCCTTCCCAAAAATACATTTAACATTCACAAACTTCCTCCTGTTTAAATTGAAAATCTTCCCAAGGCTCAACCTCAGTGGGAACAGCAAAGGGTGGCTTCAACACTAAGGGTTCCTCACAGATGTAGGGAAGTGGCAACACAATCCCAGTACAGGAGGTGGCAAAATGAACAACATCCTTCACATTCTCACCTGGCCTCTCTTCCTGGCAGCTTGAAAGATTTCAAGATTTTAAAATAGAAATTTGACATCGAGGACTGGCAAACCAGTATCTCTGCCAGCCCTGAAGTTCACACAAGCCTTCCACTCCTAAAAATAAAACTTAAAGAAAACAGCCTAACTCAATCCCAGTGGAGCAAAAAGAACTTTGGGAGAATCACAAAAAACTGGCGCTTAAAAATAGCAAACCTAATTGTTTGTGTTGGGAGATTTCAGGGGAGTGTTTATTTCCTTCTTAATCCCCAAAACAGTGGGAATCAGAGAGAGGAAAAAAGTGAAGGGAGAAAGGAATCAAAGGAAGGGATAACTGCAGACACTTTTCAGCTTCCTGACAATCTGATTCCAGGCTGTACAAAGTTCTGACTCATTCCTGGAGTTGTTTTTGATTGTTCTTAAGGCACGTTTTATTTCAGGGATCCCCCTCTCCCTGTTTCCAGCTGGTCCAGGCAGCACCCTTGGCTGGACAGACACCTCATTCAACATCACCCTGGCATTTGTCCTTCTGTCCCCTCCAAAAAACCAAAGAGGAACAAAAAAAAAAAAAAAAAAAAAAAAAAAAAGACAAAAAAACCAAAAACCACAAAGTAAAAGCACTGTGCAGTTATCTCCTCTGTCCAAGTCATTTTCTTGAAAAGAAGAGGCACATCCTGTCCAGCCACGCAGGCTGCACTGCCAGACAAAAAACAAGAGAGAAAAAAGTTCAGTGCTCTCTCAACGTGTTTCAAGATGTGTAACTGAATCCCATAAATCTCACCAGAGACCTTGATTTAGGTCACTTGGAGTAATTCACTACCATTTAATCTCCTCACCTACTTTCGGGCTGCCTGGAACACAATGGCTGGGCAAGATGTGCTGAAAGCCCCAATTCAGGGAGCCAGAGAACACAGACTCCCAAAAAAAGATCTGGATCAAGGGCAGGAGGATCCCTGTCCTCAGCCAAGGCAAAAAAGAGCTCCCATGAAGCTCTGACACCGTCACACCAGAAACAAAGGCTGGTTTCAACAGGATGCTCTTTCAGTGATCATAAATAATCTTTTCAAAATGAAAATGGATTTAATTTTAAAAGGAAAAAAGCAATTTTTTTATTGCAAGCACGTTATAATACACATGCAGTTATACCTACAAATAATTTGATTATTTAGCTTTAAGGTAGTTGAGAAATAACATTTATGACATTTAAAATGTGCTACAGGAAGTTTCAGAACCAGAATTCTCCAAAGGACAATCCTGGCTTTTGGGTTTCCTGGGTTTTTCAGGGATCAAAGATGCGAGAGTTCTCAATTATAATTATTATATATGATGTATAAACTCCCTCACACTAAAAGTCAAGGGAGACCAAAATCTAAGCTAAGATGTTAAGTGAAATTTAGAAAGTGATGCAGTAATAAAATATAAACTTCAAGAAATCTGTGATACAGCTGAAGAGCTCTTTAGTGTATTGAAGAGAACATTGTGTTTGGGCTGCTTCAAACAAACCCAGATAAACACAGTGTACTTCATACACTGATAAAAACACAAAACCAGAAGTGCTTTCCCACCATCTGATAAAAGCCACTCTCTGAAAGAGAAATGAGGACTAAAAAAAGTGCATGGTCAACAGGTTTTGGTGCTATTGCCATAAGCAGGAGCACTGAGACTTCAGGGGGATCTTTGCTTTATTAAAAAAAAAAATCAGCTTTTAGAGAGGCACACGACAAGGAGCAATTGAAAAAAAAGGAGGAGGGAAGGAAAAGAAACCTGTTTTCCTTCTCAGAGCTGGATTTGTTCTTCCTATCGCTGTCAATGACTCCAAGTTATTCTGCAAACACAGCACAACCTCCCCACAAGACAGCCCAGGCAGGGCTGGCTGGATGCTGATGGCTTTCATTAAAAAAAAAATAAAAATAAAAATCTACTTACTCTTCCCATCCCCTGCACACACCTTTCCTTGCAGCATCTCAAAGCAACCTCCTCCTCGCAAGGAGAGGCATCGATCTTTCGGGACTGATAAATGTGTTTAAAGTCAACATATAAATGACTTATAAATAACTTCTTACAGCAAGGACCACAGCGAGCCTTCCCCAAGATGCAGAATCCCCAAATTAAAGGTACCAGCAAATTAGCAGCACTTTCATCCCAAGCATAGCAGCTGGTGGAGCTGCCCTGGGTTTGGGAGAGGGTGGGGTGCAATGGGAGCTATTTGCATGAAGCCTAATCCTAAAACCACTGCAAATGATGTGAGGGAGCTGGAAAAGGCAACAGAGCTGGGAGAAAATTACAGCTGCTCCTGCAGCTCCCAGGCAGTGTTTATGGTGCAATGCACAAGCTGCAGACGCTGCGCTCTGGAGGAACCTCCAGCAGCACAAAAACATCATCAGCTCCCCTCTGGGATATTGTGGAATTTCCCAGACTTCCATAGGGGTTTGTCTTGTTCCTCCCCAAAATACTGATGGGTCCAGTTCTGAGCCCCTCACTTCAGGAAGGGGAGGAAAATCAAGGAGTCAGGAGCAGCCAAGCAGCAAATGGATAAATCACAGCAAAGAATGCCCAACTGTTCCAGGGTGTTTACCAAAAATAGCTTGGAGTTCCAGAACAAAATAAAACAAAAAGCCCCAACAAAACCAAACCAAAACACCTCCTTCGCTGCCAAAAGCTGTCATTGCTTCCAAGATATAAAAGAAAGTAATTTGAGCTGTGTTTTGCTGCCTATGCCATCTACTGTATTCTGGGAGCTTATCTACCTGTAGGGATTTTCCAGAGGGGTCAGTGCCAGAATTTTTTCCCAATTTACATCTGAAACCAAACTACCACCTGAATTTCCACGGACAGATTTGGTGGGGAGCGTTTTTAACCAAGATTTTCGGGGAGAAAGCATGAAAAGTGGAAATTATTGGATGGAAGGAGCCCTTCCCAGCTGTATTCTATGAAATTCACTGTGATGGGGGAAATAATTTGACATAAAGCCTAAATTAAGATTAATTCCTTAAGTATGAAGACAATGGTTATAAATGTGTTTGGCATTAGGCAACTGGCCTAAATAAAAGGACTTCTCTTACACTTTTGTGTAAATTAATTTATCATTACAGTCAGAAATTAATCACATAATGGAAGTTAACACCAGCCTATGGATTGATAAAAGCTCAAATCAACCTCAGAGCAAACACAGGCAATCTGGATGGCATAAGGAGGGAGAAAAGGCAATTCAGCAACCAGCAACGAGCCTTCACACACACAGGAAATAAAATCAACACTTGAGGGATCCAAAAGTCGGCTCCAAGGGGTGCCCAGCCCAAATTCTGAATTTAACCAACAGTCCTGGTCAGCACAGCAAAGATCTTTGCCAACACAAGTTCTCTGCTAAGGAACCTCACACATGCACTACAGACAAAATTTTGCCTTGCAAATAACCAGAAACCAAAAATGTCACAGCTCTGAGGAACCTGGCAGAGCTCAGACTATTTAAGCTCTCCCAGCCTGGCTGGGGGTGCTGTACATCCTCCCTTTTTCCTTCTTTTTTTTTCCTCATTTCTACAGCACAACTCACAAGTGCCGAAAAAAGAAAAGGCAAAAAAAAAAAAAAAGAGAGAAATAGAACAAGGAGTATCCAGAGTTTTTAGACATTCAGCTCCAGGGGGAAAACACGAGAGCACAATTTCATTCATAGCAAGTTGAGTTTCCATCCAGACATCATCAGTGTATCCTGTGACCTTTGTAGTGCTGCATTTCTCCCTCCTCTCCCCTCCCTTTTCCAGCTGCACACTTTAAAGTCCTTCACTGGCACAGCCTTTTGTTCCAATTTCAGCATCTTTCTGCAGCTCTGGGTTCCTCCCCGTGGAGCTGGGACACACAAGGGCATGAGCAGCCCCCTCTGCAGCACAAATACTGGGGGGTTACTGGGATTTTTTAAAAGGGTAACTGGGATGAAGCCTCTCCCTCCTTCACCAGATGGAGAGAAGACAGAAAAGTTAGGAAGGGTTGCAGTCATTAAAGAGAGCAAAGCAAAGCCAGGCTCCTTTCCAAAACCACTTCACAGGGATGTTCATTTATTAAATTTCTGAGTGACTGCTTATCAAACACTGGGGAAAAACCTCCACGGGCCTGCTCAGGATCTGCACCCCCACACTCTGCATTGCCACTGTCATTCATTCATTCATCCTCTGCACAGATTAAAGAAAATTGAGATTTCTTTTCCCCTCGCAGCTACAGTGGCTGCTTCTTATTGATGTGCTTTTCTGTCCTCAGATGTTCATGCATTTCAGGCTCATGGGACTCGTCAAACACACTCGTGATAATTTGCTTTATGGGTCACAGTTCTGCATTTACAATTGCCAATAACCAAAATAATATATAGATAAACCAATTATCTATATATCATGTATATATAGATAATAGGTAGCTAAATAGAACTTGGACAATGGATTTGCCCAATGTTCCAGCCAGGAAATCAGCCCTGCCAGAGGGAAGAGCTGTCAGCATCTTGGCACATCCAAACAATTCCCTGACTCTGCTTTACAGGCACTTGATACAGCTCTGGCTTCCCAGGAAGGTGGACGAGCATCAGCTTTGCAGCAAGCTTCATTTCCACTCAGGGATGGTTATTCACAGTGCCACGCATTGCCTCGGGAGGAGCTCACTCCTCACAGCTGTCATTTCCCAGGAAAACACTCGAGACAGCCTCCCCCAGCCCTTCCCAGAGGAACTGGGGTGGAAGAAGGGGAAGTGTCACATCCCAGCAGCCACCAGCTGGCCGTGGTTGCCACAGCCCTGCCCAGACTGAGGAATTACACCTGGTGGATGAATGAAGTTTCTTGGATACACTATCCTATCCCCAAAAAAATCCCCATATTTTAACACAAACACATCCACATAATGGGCTTCAATGCCCATGATCCAGGGATTTCACACAAAAGGCCCTGTTTTGTCTCCTGGAGTACTGCAATTTGGGAAGAAAAGGGGAGAGAGAAAGTGGAAATAGAGACTGGTCTCTACTGATGGAATTACTGCCAGCTCAAGACCCTTTCTCCCATTTGCTTCCACACTTTCATCCCACAATAAACCCATAACTGCATTTGCTTCCATCGCCTGCAAAGCACGGACAGCATTCCGAGAGCAGGACACCCGTGATGTTGTAGGAATTCTCAGAGAGAAACCATGAAATCTGTGAAAGTCATACCAAAAAATGAACTAAATAAAGTCCCGAGTAATGAATATCAACTGTGCGTGGCACAGCAAAAGCCATTCAAGGGAACATGTGTTTGAACATACTTTCCATCTCAACAAAGGTTCAGATTTTTCACTCTTCATAACGACAGCTGAAAAAAGTTGACCAGGCAAAGAGACTCTTCCAAGTAAATCCCCAAAATGGCCAAAAAAAATTAGTAAGGATTTAAAAAAAGAATAAAAGAGGAGTCGAGCCTTTTAACTGACAGGAAAAGGGAAAGATACTAATTTGTAACCTCACCACGAAAGGAAATCATTTCAAGCCAAGGAAAAATGTCCTGTCCCTTAGCTGGGAGTCAGGGAAAACTGGCTATTACCAGGAAACTTTTTATAGAATCCTACTGGAGTTACACTGGCAGTTCCTCCTGCTTTTGGAGGGAACTGCAGCACTTAAGAGGATGGAGTGGTTTGGTCAGCTTTGGTCTCCAGCCTTCCACCACCTGATGAAATTGCAAAAAAGGGATTTTGGAGCTGGAGAGGAAAGAAGGCAGACTCTGCATTCCTTCACCTCTTTCCATCCTGATTAATAATCCATTAGCAGGAGTTGGACACAAAAACACAAACTATTGCTGGAACATCAAGGCAGTCTCCCAACGCCCCCTTCCCCCTTTTTCTGGCACCAAGGCTGCTTGGCTGGCCCAATCCAGCCCCAAAACTCCAGGGATTAGCACTATCAGGAACTGCAGAAAACCAGATGATTCCACAGCAATTCCAGAGCCCCGAGTCTGGAGCAAGTCATTGTTGCAAACAAATGGAATCACTTACAGGCACAGAGCCGTGATTAACTGCAAAAACCCCTTAAAAGGTAGTTTATATTTTAAATGGGAACGTTAATCCAACGCGTGCAGAGTCAAAATATCAGAATTCAGGACTATTTCACTCAACCAGGCCAGGGTGAGGGGCTGGAAAGTCTCTTTACAGGGTGTATTAGAAACTCTGGGAATCCCCACCCAGGTGGTGCAGGGATCAGTCACAGTGTGTGGTGACCAAGCTGGTGTCCTGAACGGGTGAGGAACACAAAAGTGAAATCAACATTTATGTGTAACATCAACATCGCTGAAAAATCCCACAGTGCACAGGCTCATCAGTAAAATAAATGACAGTGATTTCAGCTCACTGATGACCATTCTGTAAAAAAAACCCTGCAGTCATTGAGAGAAATGCCAATTTTTGGTTCAAATCATCACCAAAAGCATCACACTTGCCTTCCAGCCCCCAAATTACAGCTGCTGATCCCATCACAGCTACTTTTGCAATCTTTCACACCCAGAAGGGCTGGACCAGTCAGGAGAGTTCACCAGGATTAAAAACTGCCGAGCATCCCTCAGGAAGATGGACCATACAAATGAGATTTCCACACAGCATTTAAGGCAAAAAATCACAATCAGATCAAACACACTCTCAGATGTTCAACACAGAGAGGTAAAAGAGACTTATCCGAAATTTATCAGCCATTTTGGGGAGGTTTAAGGGAAGGTTTTAGATATTTCAGTAGCCTGAGTGTGATGGCAGCTGGGAGGTTGCCTGAAGCTGTTCTTATCAGGAATCTTCCCTTAGCAAAGACAAACTCAGCTCAGCATCCACGCAGCCACCTCTGGGCTCTGCTTGCTCCTGCTATAAATTACCTCATCCATTTGTCATATTTTTAGCACTTTTTGGGCTGGGCTGCAAGATCTGCAAGAGATGCATTTTAACCTTTGCTAGCGACTACTCAAGGACAGAAGTGGTTTATGAGCCCTCGCTGTGTAAAAAAATGTCAGTATTAAATTTCTGCAGCTCAAACCATGGAGCTATTTACTGAAGCTTTATACAAACTAATTAAATATAAGGCTCTCGTGGGACACGAGGAGAAAGAAAAGGAGAATTAAGAGATAAATCACTGGCTTTTCTTTCCTCAGCAAGTGTACACTCCAATTTAATATATTAAACCAAAAAACACCCTGACAGTGCTTGCTCGGGCACAGAGAGGCAGCATCCCAATCTCACACGGAACACACTGCACAGCATCAATTAATTATCTCTGCCTCACCACAACTTGCACAAAGGAATTGGGAGAGACAATCCAGACAAGGGGATGAGCGTGAGATATCAAAGGCTCCATATGGAGCCCACGGAATCTCACTTTGCAGCTTCCCAGGGCTCCCAGGCTCTGTGAGCACATGGCACCGGGAGGTATCAAAGCAGCGCTTCCCTCCCCTGCCGACCCCGGCTCCTCCTGGCAGGAGGATTCCCACTGCTTGACACGGATTCATGCTGGAATTTCCTCAAAAAGAGGCTCTCCAAGGAGTCCTGGGGACCCTCTCCAAGAGCAGAGAGGACAGACCATGGAAGCAACGGAGAAAGGCTCGAGGTCAGCCTCGAGGTCAGCAGGTGGTGGGGAAAATCCACGTTGGGTTAATTCCCTTCTGCACAAGAGTGAGTCTGGAGCTGAACCTCCAGATGCTGGACACCATGGGATCACTGGGCAATCCAGCACATCCCCTGGGGGTCACGTAGAGGGTCAGACCAAGACCTCAATGCTGTGCCCAGCCTGGCTCCAGCCGCCTCCACAGATGCACAGCCTGGCCTCAGCCGCGGTGGAGAGGTCACCAGGAAGGAACCCCTCGTTCCCTCCATGCCCCCAATCCCTGCACGGCAACTTTGGTCAAAAAATCCTCAACTTCAGAAATGAATTCAGGTCTCCACACACAAACCATGGGAAGAGCCAACTGCAACCCAAAAGAGGCAGAGAAGTGGCTGTTGGGAGATAACAAATACCTAAAGCTCATGGTTATGGGGGAACAGAAAGTTTCACTTCTCCACACCCCATCCCTGGCAGTGTCCAAGGCCAGGCTGGACAGGGCTTGGAGCAGCCTGGGGTAGTGGGAAGTGTCCCTGCCCACGAGATGAGCTCTAAGGTGTCCCTCCCAACCCAAACCATTCCATGATCCTTTGCCCTGCTGCCCCTTTTTCAATAAAAAACACCGAGCTCATTCAGCAACAGAAAATCAAAAATTTTGCCTCGTGATGATCTATTAATCAAGCCATTATTTAAATGGTTCCTGATTAACCACTTAAGGCTATTAAATTTTTAAACAAAGCTCCATCATTCCATTAGCAATCATTTAACATGCTTAAGGAGGTGTTTGTGGATTAAGGGTTTTAAAGGAAGCCTCTAAACACGGCTCCCAGCGCAGAGCCAGCACGGAGCAAAGCACAAAAAACATGCCCTAAGTTTCTAAATGCCAGCAAAAAATATCCAGGTTTTCTCATCGGAGGAGCAGATGCCACCTCACAACTCGTGTAGCACGCCAACACGTGATTCATCTCACCCCCACAGCCACTGCTCCACTTCCCAGCCCAGGGAAAAGATCTCAAACAGAGCCAACACCATTTCCATGCTGTTCCCACAGCTGAGGGCAGAATTTGATCAGGACACCAAAATCTGTGTGTAAGAACCTCGGTGTGCTTGGCGATGAGGCAGCACCACCACACTTGTGGACTTCAATGGATTCAGCACCATCTCACCCTGCCACCGTGATGGAGAGACCTGCACATGCCTGGAGTGAGAGCTGAGGGATTCCCTAAGGAATCACAGCAGTATCCAGCTCACAACTGAGGTGTCTGGGGGATGCAGAGCAAGGTTTGTGGTGTTTTAAAAGGAGCAAAGTCTCCCCCAAAAGCTGGTACCTAAAGGCAGGGAGACAACGATCCCCATTGCCAAAGCAGCTCCTGAAAGGTCAGTGCTGGCTGGAAAGGAAATGAAATAAATGAGGGGACGTGGGACTGCTGTGGGACTGTCCTGTGCATTTCTGAGCTGTCTGGTCCCTCCACACCTCCCTCCCAAGGAGGGACAGGAGATGGACCAGCACCTCCTTCCCCATTCCTGTGCTGGGAGAGGGACGGGAGGAGCATCCCGAGGCAAACCCAGCTGCCCTCACCACTAATTCAGGAAGGAAACCCCCTTCTCCCAGCTCCTCCTGAAATCTTCACACGCTTCCGGCCTCCTTAACCTCCTGCAGCTAAGTGAGCAATGCTCTATGAGGCCAAATAAAAAAAAAAAAAAATCCATGTGCCACTACTGCAATCCACTTTTGGGAGCACATTTCCAGATTAACTGACAGCCCCAGCGATGGGCTGAGTTCTGGCAGCTCCTTCCCATTTTCCTGGTCTCTTGTCTGAAAAGGAAGGGAAGGATTTCTAATTCATGCAAGAGCTGAGAGGTGAGAGGATGCGCTTTGCTAATTCTAAAGCCTCGTTTCCGCCTGATTCCCAAATATTGTGACTGCGAGCTCGCATCTATCATGCACATTTTGATGGGGTAAATAATGAAAGAACCTACAAGCCTCTAATTTTACACTGACTGCAATTCCCAGTTCCAAAGACAGCACGAAAACAGGAATAGAAACTAAACCAGTAAAAGAGAAACACGCCCTTCTCCATTTCTAACTTTAAAAACCTCAATATTCAAAAAAAAAAAAAAAATTCAAAATAAACTCTCAACACAGCTTCACATTTGCTCAAATAAGCATTTTTCAACATAAGTACCCAAAGTGCTTCTAGGTGCAGGGCATTGGGGTCAGGGTAGGACATGTCTTGTAGGACAACATGTTTTAATGATTTGCAATGAACAAGCAGAACCCCCCCTCCCCAGCAGGAAAAATAACCCAGCATCTAATTGCAAAACAATACCTTAATTGTCAATTTTAATCTAGGTTTCCTACTCAGATTTAAATCTAGGTTGTTGGTTTTTTCTTTTCAAATTGCATTGATTTAACTCAATCAACCCTGCCCGAAGGCCATCTTTCCTGCATGCTCTGAGCATACCAAGCAAGTTCTAACCAATTAGATAAATCACTGAATCTCAGAACTTCCTAGCAGCGACGTATCAAGCCATGCACAAGCCCTAATTATTCTTTTAAATACGTCTTATCCCGAAAACTTCGCAAAAACAAGCGGCTCACGGGGGCATTTCACCATCTTTAATTTTATATTTTTTTTGAACCTAGGGCACATGATGGCCTAAAACCCAGCCAGCTGAATTCTGCAGGAGACTTGCACGGTCACTGCAAACCCCACTGCTTAAATGTGTTTATTATTCCCTGTGATGATGGGAGTAACACTGCTGCACGAGTTTTATTCATTTCTAAGTGTGAGCATTTCTCTGTGTGTGTGTGTATACACCCACACCCACACTGCAGCCTCGAGGTGTTACACTCCAGCACAGCAAGGAAAAACAGGGAATATTATGGACTCACCCTGAGCAAAATCCTGAATAATGGAAGTTTCTAGCACAAACAGCTTCCCAGGGACCCTGGAGCACAGTCCCCCATCAGCAGCAGTGGAAATATGCTCCTCTGACACTGCACAGATTGTTCAAAGATTCCCATGACAGGCAGAGGATTAAAAAGCAATTCCCTGCCTCTCATATTTCACATGCAAAGCCATCTCTCGGAACGGCAGGCAGGAAAAGATGGATCTCCCCGCACTCAAAAATGTGAATATTCCATAAAAAAAAGCCCTGGCTGTGGTACCCTAAAAACGGCAACACCAAAGCAGGAACTGCCCCATGGGAACGGACACAGCACTGCAAACCCGACCCAGCTTTGTATTCCGAAAAAAGCCCTGCAAATTCCAGGCAATCTGCAAATGATTTCCCTCTTCCCCACCCAAACATCCACTGCGAACTCCGACAATCGCCAGGCAGGCTCGCAAGGAAGGGATGGAAATAAAACCATTCCTTACCTTTAACTTGAGTGTCGTATTCAGCTATGATCTCCTTATCCTTTTTGAATTTTGCTGGCGACGTCATGTTTTCTTTTCCAAAAAGCTGAATAACCTCGAAAGAGATCCACCAGAACACGAGCTATAAAGGCAATTTTCGCTCCTCTCAGCACGATGCCTTGGCTTGCTGCTCGTCCTTCCCTCCCCCCCGCAGCAAAAAGGGAAAAAAATAAAAAAAAATCAGTCCATGGAGAGAGGGTGTGAGAGGGAGCACAGCAGCAGAAAATGCAGATGTTGAGATCAGCGGATGGAAGAGGCAGCAGTTTTGTCTCCCTGCACCAAATCCTTGAGCAGCAGCATCAGCCTAGCGAGATCCTGCAGCCCCCAAAGGCTCTTCCTGATCCTCAACAGCACAGCCAGGGAGTGGAAGTCCTTCCGCACATGTTTTGTGTGGGTTTGGTTTGCCCTTTTTTGCTTTTTTTTTTCCTCTTCTCCTCTTCTCTTTTTTTTTTTTTTTTTTTTTTTTTTTTTTTTTTCTTTTAATGGGCTCGGAGATGATGCAAATCAAATCCCAAACGAGAGCAGCAGCAGAGGAGAAGCCAGCTTTGGTTTGCTTGCCTGCAAATACAAAAAAATAATCATAGTAATAATAGATATTTATAAAATTCCTGCTCGCAGCCCCAATTTGTGATGGGAAGCAAAGCTGCCCTGACACCCTGACATTGCAAATCGTCCTTTGAGCAGCAGCAGCAGCAGCAGCAGCAGCAGCAGCAGCAGCAGCAGCAGCAGCAGCAGCAGCAGCAGCGTGAGGTTCCAGCCCGGCCAGGTGACCGAGGGAACAGCCACGCCTACAGCGAGGACACGGCGTGGGGACAGCGGCTCCCGGGAGAATCTGGGGTGCAGGTCCCGGGGGAACGGGGCTGATTCGGGGTGCAGGTCCCGGGGAAGAATTCAGGGTTGCTTTGGGGTGCAGGTCCCGGGGGAACGGGAATGATTTGGGGAGCAGGTCC
>VXBQ01001151.1:42145-55736 GCA_013400175.1 Phainopepla nitens | reverse complement strand
TGTTCGGGTTTTGGGGTTTTTTTTTTGGTTTTTTGCGGGGGGGGGGGAGTTGCGTATTTTTTCCTACCAGGTGTGGTACAAGCAGGGCCAGGTTCCACATTTCGGTTGGATTTCTGCACAAAACACAGCCCCGGCCTCTGATGCTGCTCCCGTCAGTCCATCCCAGGGCAGGCTGGGATTTCCACCTCTCCCTCCCTCCGAGAACTGCAGCTCAAGCCCTTCGGAGCTCATTCCCCATTAGCGAACTAGAAAACCAAGAGGAAAATAGTCAGCAACGCACCAGAAATGGATCTAATGGATCAGAATGGTTTAAAGCCTTTGCTGAATTTTCTGGCTGGTATTTTCATTGAGTTTACAAAGCTTTCTGCAGCTGTGTTTGAGCTCTGTGGCTGTGGAAAATCCTTCACCAAAACAGATTTAAAATACTGTAAGTGCCATTATCTGTCCTTCACTGGCCAAACTGAAACAACCCCTGGAGAATCCAATCTCTGGAATTTGGCTTCCCGTTGGCAAAGCCCAGCTCTTGACACTTGTGCTGAAGCTCAGTGGATGCTTCCAGGCCTGTTCTCCTGCACAAGTGGATAAAAAGTAATGAAAAACCATTTAAATGCAATTAAAGAACTCCTTTCCTGCCTGGCTCAGTAGAAAAAGGAAGGAGCAGCTACTGAGAGGTCACTTTAGCAGAGACAACCATGGGCACCAGGATTTTAGAACACCCCAAAGCAGCGTTCAGAATTTAACAAGATTTAAGTCTGCAGCCACTCTGAGACCCCAGGGCCTCCAGGGCTGCTCTCAGGAGCCCTGCAAGTGGCTCACAGAGCTCTGCCAGCCCCACAGCAGCAGAATTGAGCAGGTTCCCTTTGATTCCCTCCTTTAACAACCAGCCTGCCCGAAGCCAGGCAGAACCAGGCAAATGAGGGCAAGGGTGGGATTTCCAGAGGCGGCCGAGTCAGCTCCTGTTCATTAACTCTAACATTTTTAAAGAACTTTTTTAAGGCTGGAGCTTTAAACAACTCCCAGCAGTGTCTTTGCTGTTCTCTCCCTCTCTCCCTGGTGACAGCCTCTGCTGCTGCTCCGCTCCTCTCCTAGCTAAAGTCCAAGACGAAACAACAATAAAATCCTACATGGAACCTAACACAGCCTCCCAGCAGTGCACACTTTGCTGGGCCTTATTAACCAGCTCCCAGCTTGTTCCCTGCATAATCGGTTTGCACTTCAAAGCCTCTGCCAGCAGACAGAGCTAAACGATGGTGTTCAACTCAATCATGCATAAAATTAATTAGTTTGGGGGCAGGACAGTGGATATTGGTTGTCAAAAGTTGGGATATTAGCGCTGGATGGGGTTGCTCAGGGCTCTGGGGACCTTTAACTTCCCAAGCAAATCCTCGTGCTCTGATATTCTGGATGTGGCTTTTTAAGTGGGGTGGAAGGGAGGAGGAGTGGTGGCTCCCTGCAGGGAAGGGTTCAGGAATGCCAGAATTATCCCTGGAGGAGCAGAAGGCTGAGCTGGTTCCCAATAAAGGCAGAGGGATTGCTCCCACACTTGGATAAATGCACATTTGCAAAATTAGACACAGATTAGGTCAGATATCAACAGATGCTGGAGAAAACCCCCAGCATTATAAAATTACAGAATTCCAGAATGGTTTGGGTTGGAAGGGACCTTAAAGCCCACCCAGTTCCACCCCCTGCCAAGGGCAGGGACACCTTCCACTGTCCCAAATTGTCCAACCTGGCCTGGGGCACTTCCAGGGATTGGGGCAGCCACAGCTTCTCTGGGCAAGCTGATAATAATTCCTTTTAATTCCCCCCAAAGAGCTGCTCTGCACCTCCAGCTGTGGCTGAGACATCTGGCAAAGGTGTCTCAAGGCCAAGGTTCCCAAGAGGTGATCAGAGGAGCCCAGGGATCTCTGAGCTCCCAGCCTGGATCCTGTTCCTCTCAAATCAGCAGGAGGAAAAACAGCATCTGGCTCATCCCCCAGCGCAGGTCACTCCAGGGAACGGTCCCTTGTCCTCAGCATCTCTGGTTTCCTCCTGGGATAATCCTGTCCCAATTAGCTTTTGAGGATTTAAGAATTAATTTCATTATTTTTTAAGTCTCCCCATCGAGGCCAACGATCACAGCCCCTGGAGCTGGGGGGCACTGGGGCTGCCTGAGCCTCGCTTGGCTGAGCACGAGGGGTTTAGCAGCGATTTTCACATCTCATCTTAATCCAACACTGAGCTGTAAATCTGCCCCTCGCCGGGGCAGGGCTGCTCTCACCTCAGTGTGACAGAACGAGGCTTCATCAAGCCCCGGGGTGGGATTTGATGTCCTGGATGGATGGGGATCCGCAGCTCCGGGTGCTGTCCCAAGCTCGGGGCTGAGCTCTTTGGTGCTCCTTGGGAAGGGCAGAGCTCCCAGATAGAGCCAGGCACAGAATACCCACCAAAAACAGGGATCTGAGTGGGCCAAGGCAGAACCACACACCAAACCCCGTCCAGTTTGAGAACAGAACCGTGATCAGAATATGGACTCTGAGTTTTGGGGGGTTTTGTTTGTCTGTTTGCCAATAAACCTGCATAAAAACACCCACAAAGCCTCAAGGCACAAACCCCCCAGCATCTCTCTCTCCCATCCCCACCTAAACCAGGCTGTGACTCCCTGCACTCCCCGCCCCAGGAGGAGCCCAGGCTGCAGATGCCACGATTTTGCTGCTCCCACAGCAGCGCCCACATCCTCCTGTCCCCACAGAAACCCCAGAGACAAACCAGCCCTGCAAGCTCCCCCTGCGTGATGATTTTGCTCATTTTCCAGCGCAGGAGCCCATGGGCTCAGCCCGTGGCTGGGGTGAGGGAGGGATGATCCACCACAGCCAGAAATGCAGGCGTCCAGCCCAGCCGAGCTACAGGTGACAGAACCGCGCGCTCGGCAGGCTCCAAAATGGCATTTTGCTGCGACGCGGGGCAACAATTCCCATTTGCAGCAGTGCTAAACACATCCCCGCCGCCTCGCAGATGTGCTGTGCACGGAAATCGCTCCGAGAGGCGCTCAGCAATTAACACCGTGCGTGCGGGGAGCGAGAGACAAAGCCATTGTCTGGCGACGGGAAACGATTTTTGTGGAGGCACAGAACCGACTGCCACAGCCTGATCCAGCCTTTGGCTAAAAGAATCCTGTCCGCCTGTGATGTGCCTGGGAAAGAGGTGTTACACTCCCCTTGGTTCAGCCTCATCAGGCACTCGGAGGCACCAAGCCAGGTCGTTAAATCAGGTTTTAGGAGGATTCACCGCTCCTATTCCGTGCTGCTCGAACTGCTCGGTGGACAATGAGGGTGCGGTGAAAGGATTTGCTTTTATCAGAGCTCTTGACCGTCGGCTTTGCCATCAAAGTCACCGTTCCCTCTTCTGCCAGCTGAGAGATCCTGGTCTGCAAGAGGCTCCTCGGAGATTCTGCTTTGTAATAGAACGCCGCTCCTTCCCTGAAGAAATCAGACCTTCAGCTTCACAAGGAAAAGTTAAAAATGGGGATGCAAAGAGTATTCAGCTGCTGGGAATTTTAAACCTAATTTCCCCCGGAGCTGAGCTCCCTGGGGCGCTGGAGCTCACACCCGAGTTGGGCGAGGAACATCCCCGCCTGTCGCACCGGCAGGAGCGGGGATCGTCCCAAATTCCCACTGCAGCAGAGCCCGCTCGGCATCCCGGGTGATGGGAATGGCGTCCAGGGGACTTTAGAGCGCCCAGGGCAGGGCAGGGACAGCAGAGCTCGGAGCCGGGTGCTCCCAGGGGCGGAATCCATCCCCCAGGGCTGGCTCCACAGGTTCCTGACCCTGGTCCCACACGTTCCTGCCCCTTCCCTGTCCCCAGGGCTGCCCCCACACGTTCCTGTCCCTGCCCCCACACGTTCCTGACCCTTCCCTGTCCCCAGGGCTGGGTCCACACGTTCCTGCCCCTGGCCCCACATGTTCCTGCCCCTGGCCCCACATGTTCCTGTCCCTGGCCCCACATGTTCCTGTCCCTTCCCTGTCCCCAGGGCTGGCCCCACACGTTCCTGCCCCTTCCCTGTCCCCAGGGCTGGCCCCACACGTTCCTGTCCCTTTCCCTGTCCCCAGGGCTGCCCCCACACGTTCCTGCCCCTTCCCTGGCCCCTGTGCACGGTCCAGCTGTTCCAGCCCCGCAGGACGCGCTGTGCCACCGCTGTACTTTGTCACCTTCTCCTCAGACACCTCAGCCTGGCAGGGGATTAAGGAGCATTAGCTGCCCTCCCGCAGGCTGCCATCCCCCCGTCCCGCCTGCCAGCGAGCCCAGATGGGAGCAGATTGGGGATTAACTCCTCTCGTTCTCGCCAGAGCACAAGGAGGGGGCGCGGGCTGCGGATGGGAGCAGGGAAGGGCTCCCCACACTCGTGCAGGACCTGGGAGCTGGAGCCCATCTCCAAACCAAACCTGGGCACAGCAGCTTGGTGGGGCAGGGGAGGGCTTCTGGGGAGGTGTCACCTCTCACCAAAACCCCTGGTGTTCTCCGGAACACCAGGTTCTCCCGACTCCCTCCAGGGCGATCTGCTCCCCCAGGACACACCCAGGGCGGCGTTTTTAGGGTGCCGAGCTGTGGTGCTGCGCATCTGGAACCTCCACCCCGGCAATCCCCGCCACGGCAGCATCATCGGAGCACGGGCATGAGCCCCGGAGAGCCGGGAACGCAGCGGCAGACCCAGGGACCATCCCGGTGCCCCAGCTCCGTCCCCGCTGCCCGCGCCTCCTGCCCCCGGGCGTTCCCCGAGGGCAGCGCCCGGAGCTCCGCGTTCTGCTGCGCCCGCAGGAAGCGCAGCCCAGGCGGCAGCCAGACCATCAGGGCTCTGTTTCCAAGGAGATTTTCACACACTCTGATGGGGAGGAAATAAATAAATAAATAAATAAATAAATAAACACCCAACACGTTTCGTGCGAGCTGAAGGTAGCAATTCCGCTTCTGCGAGCTAAACTACGAGTGGAACTGCAATAATGAGTGTTAATTTGGCTTCTTTTGTGCTGTTCGCTACAGAAAAAAAAAAGCAATGAAGAAAAAAAGAAAGAAAAGCAAAGGAGTTGCTCAAATGGCTGAAGGGAAGCCGGGCTTCAAGCCTTGATTCTGTGAATTTGTCTCTCAGCACCCTAAATCCCTAGGCTTGGCTCTCCGAAGGTTTTCAGGGTAAAAATATCAGGGCAGGTGTGGAATCCCCCGTGTTTTAATTGTTGAACCCCCTCACCAGGGAGCTGCACAACCGCTGCCGAGTTTTGCTGTGTTTTCTCTGGGCTCGACCCTCACACGGGCGAGAACAACTTCTCATCACCGAGCCTTGAACTTGAGTCCAGATTCCTGCAGAGGTTTTCGCCACGATTCATCATTCCCTGATCCATTGTCCCAAACCAGCTGCTCCTCTCCTGTCCCAGCCCTGATTGATGCCTCTCCTACCTGGAGAGTGATGGGATCTGAACAACCACGGAATTTCCATCAGGGAAGGAGAGGAAGGGGAGACTCAGAGCAGAGCTGAGGTCATGGCATGGCTCTAATTCACTTCCCGCTGCACTGAGATATTCAATTAATTCGTTTTTTAAATCCTGTGCCCTCCTTTGTCTCCCACCCCAGAGCCCTCCAGCATCCCGGTCCCCAGTGGGATTATTCCAGCCCCGATTCCAGCTGCAGGTGCCGATCCCTGAAGCCTCCCCAGCTCCCACCCTGCCCCGAGCTGCCCGCGGGGCTCAGCTCTGCCAAACTCATCCCCCTGCTCAGGGTCAGGGAGCCCTCCCTGCCGCCAACTCCAATTTCCTGGCCAGGATTTATTAAAAACATCACAAACCAACCCATCTCTTCAGGCTGCAGGGCCTGCAAATCTCATGCACAAATCAGATTTTCACCGCATAAAGCAATTTACAGGACCTCAACAGCTTTTCCAGCCTGGCCACGTTGTCACTGTACCTGGGTGGGAATTCTCTCCTTTCCCCTCTGTCTGTCCTCACCACAGCGAACACACACAAATTTCCCCCACAGCAGAGGACAGGAAAAAGCCATTTGTTTCCAGCCTTGAAATGTAATTTTGGTTGTTGCTCTCTCTTTTTTTTTTTTTTTTCTCATTATTGATTTTAAGGTTGTAAAGCTCTGGCCGTGTCTGGTTTTTAAATGCTAATGACGGTAACAGCGAAAGGAGATGAGGGAGCAGGGGGGAAAATTGAAGCATTTCACAGCTACCAAAGTCTTTAAACATCCCTGGCTACGCAAGGAAACCAACAGGGAGAGCTTAAGCATGATAAACAAGTAATTTGCTATCTTGAACGCCTGTAGCTTCAATTTTACCTCTGGCAGTTGCCTCTCTGTAAGCAGGTTTCCACACATATGGGTCAAAATGAAAAGACACAGCAAAACAAGGAGGAAAAAGTAAACTGGGATGGAGTTTTCAGCTGCAATAACAGCCCGGGATTGGATTTGTTTTATTCAGCAGAAAGCTCCTGACACTCTTTACCAACCTGGGAGGCAGTGCTGGTTTTACATTAATCGACATTTCAATAGGGGAAAAAAAGTGAACATCCACAGGAGTTTTTTTTCCCCTAAGAACTTCCTCTGTGACTTCACTGAGACCAATCAGGAGCTAATTTAAATATTAACAGCCTAAAAAAACCCAAGTAGATGACTAAACCCGCCTCTGTGAATTCACATTTTGAAGCAAACAAACCCCGGGAATTTTCTCTTCCTACTTAAATACAAATAACAGGAGCTCACAAACCTGGGCCTGCTCCACTGCAGGGCCTGTGGAAGTCTCAGCAGTTTATATTTTTTTATATTTTCAGGAGGCTGAGAGGGAGCCCATTCATGGCTTCATTTTGACAGAGAGCTGGCATTTGATACAACAGGAGATAGCAGGAATTCCCAGCCCTCATTACTGCCCTCAGCCTTCCCAAGCAGACAACCCCAGGATGCTCCCAAGCATTTCACCATTAATTTTATGGCATCTGAACCAGCACAAAATGACCAAATCTGGCTTTTCCTGACCCGAACCACAGAAAACATTTCAGTGATTAAATGCTACAGACGGCCCAAGCCTGCTCCGCGCTGTCAGCAATAAAATTTAACAGCATCACATACCACAAATGAAATATTTGTGTTCAGAAGGCGGCCAGAGCAGCACATAAACCCGAGCCAGCACATTTTATTTATTTAACCAGCAAGCTACCCACAAAACAAAGTCACCAGGTGCTGTGCCAAGTGATTTAGCAACCCCAAACCGTCTGCCTGTGCTGCCCAGAACGAGCACGGGGTGCCAGCTGCAACAGGAACAGCGTTTGCTGTGCTGTGCTCTGGAGATGCCAAAAATGAGCAGTGTCATGCAGTATTATCCTGACAAACCCAATTTGGGAGCTCAGAAATGCAGTGATGTGGTTCCCAGGGGGAAGGGAGGCGTCCCAGCAGTTTTCACACCCCATTTCAGGGCTCACCCTGCAGCAGGAATATGCAGGAGCACAGGGTTGAAATTTACCCCAACCCTGCCCAGGTGCCCTCCCTGGACACAAAAAACAAATTGCCCAAAGCCTGCAGGGTTTTCCTCATCCCACAGCTCCTCCAGCCTCTGCTCCCAAGGCCTGGCTTAGGGGGAATGGCCTAAACTGGGACCAGACTGGGCAGTGCTGGACCATCACCCACCTGGAGCAACCAGTGCCTTCCTCAGGCAGGAATTCCATGCTGGAAATCCCAGCCCTGGAGTGGCTGAAGCCCAGGAGGTGCTGCTGGTGCCTCAAAACCTTCAACAAACCCACAAATGGAAATGAGTTTATTTTCCATTCCGTCTGCTCAAAAAAAAAAAATTCCTTCCTGTGGTGACATCTCTCTCCCTAAAGAAAGTTGAATTTCCAGGTTCCAAGGGTGATTTAGTTGTGGATTTGCTCCATTTTCCTCTAAGCACCCTTGGAAAAGGATTCTCCTTGTAACTAAACTTAGGAAAATCTGGAGTAAAAGCTCTGACTGCAAGGGAATTGCTCCTAAATCAAAATGCTGCCACAAAAACCCAACTTTGCCCTCAAAACCCTCTCAGTGTTTCTTTCTCTCTGCAGACTCTGCCTTTCCATCTCTGCCTTCATCTTAGCTTTTCATTCTTTGTAAGGTGTTTGGTTTCGTTTTTTTTTTTTTGCACTGCCCTCTGTTAATCTTCCTGAAAATCAGACAGCTGATCACAAACATGGAAAATTACATTACTCACCAAAACCCTTCCCATCCACAGCACCTCCACCAGGCACTCTCTGGTGGGTACTTCATATCCACAGGGCCTCGTAAGGATGAATGTCTTTTAATTAGACACAAACCGAGCTCATTTAGGGTTATTAGAGGTGATCTGCAAATTTATTCAGCAAATAACAGCTTTTTTTTACAGGGAATTTCTGTATAATATCAACAGCCAGGGAAGCAGAGCCGTGCCCAGCACGTGCCAGGTGGGACAAAACCCACACCAGGTGATTTTTGGATGACTGCTGGCATCTTTTCCCCACAGAAAAAGAAAAATAAAAGGGCTGAAAAGAGATGAATTTCACCTTTTTTTGTCCATAATTTAGCAGCCAGTGGGGAAAACAAAGTCTGGATCAAACAGAAGTGGAATTGTGTGGACGCACACACTCTCACACCAGTGGGTTTGTGCACAGAGGCCCTGAAAACTCTTTGCAATCAGAGCCCCGTGGGAAGAGACAGTGCAGGCCCAAAAAAAAGTGGGAAGGGAAGATTAAGAGGTGCCCAAATTCTCAGGAAGGTGAGATCCAAGAGCCTTTCAGCTCCAAACTCACCTGGATTTTCCCCGCTGGAAAATTCCCCACTGGGAAAAAAAAGAAAAAATCCAGTTTCCCATTTCCCCATTCAAATTTCCATTTCCCCGTTGGGGGAAAAAAAAAATCAACTTTTTTACAGCATTTGCTGTGCCCTCATCCCGCTGTCCTGCCCCTTTCCCTCAGCTCACACCCAGCCTTGCACAGAATCTGGGACACCTCCAGCTCCCTTCTCCCCACCAGCTTTGCCTTTCCCTTGGATTTTTTTCCAGGTTTTGGATAAAAAAAACGGGGTGAAGGCTGGCGACCCGTGGCTGGGCAGAACCTCACTCCCCATTTTCGGGGTGGTTTTGTGCCAGATGGAGGCCAACAACAGAATTCCAGGTTCTGCCGTGTCCCGGGGCCAATCCCCCTCCCCGCGGAGCAGGGAAGGGACAGCGGATCAAGGGCGGCAGCCGCGGGCTGTGCTGACAATAAACGATGTTTCCAGCCACTTTGCTGCGGGGCTGGGGCTCAGCTGCACAGCCCGGGGGATGTCTGGCTCCTGCTGTGGGGAGCCGCATCCTCCTGCCCCCAGGCTCTGGGGACAGAGAGATCCCAGCGGGAGAAACCCAGGGCAGGGACTGGAGGGGGGGTCTGACCGCAGGGACGCTGCAAACCAAGGGCAGAGTGTCCCCAGCAGAGGGGGGGACAAGCGCAGGAGGAATCCCCTCCTCTGGGAATCCCATTTGGTGAAATCCCCCGGCCAAAGGCAGCGGTGGCAGCTCTGGGACAGCTCCGGAGGGGATCAGCACTCACCTGGCCGGGGCAGCGCTCGGCAGCAGAGCCGGGGACACCGGGGAGGGACCTGCCGGGGGGTGAAACCCAGCCCCGGGGACACCGGGGAGGGACCTGCCGGGGGGTGAAACCCAGCCCCGGGGACACCGGGGAGGGACCTGCCGGGGGGTGAAACCCAGCCCCGGGGACACCGGGGAGGGACCTGCCGGGGGGTGAAACCCAGCCCCGGGGACACCGGGGAGGGACCTGCCGGGGGGTGAAACCCAGCCCCGGGGACACCGGGGAGGGACCTGCCGGGGGGTGAAACCCAGCCCCGGGGACACCGGGGAGGGACCTGCCGGGGGGTGAAACCCAGCCCCGGGGACACCGGGGAGGGACCTGCCGGGGGGTGAAACCCAGCCCCGGGGACACCGGGGAGGGACCTGCCGGGGGGTGAAACCCAGCCCCGGGGACACCGGGGAGGGACCAGCCGGGGAGTGNAGCCCGAGGTGTAAAACCTAGCCCCGGGGAGTAAAACCCAGCCCCGGGTACACCGGGGAGGGACCAGCCGGGGTGTAAAACCCAGCCCGAGGTGTAAAACCTAGCCCCGGGGAGTAAAACCCAGCCCCGGGTACACCGGGGAGGGACCAGCCGGGGTGTAAAACCCAGCCCGAGGTGTAAAACCTAGCCCCGGGGAGTAAAACCCAGCCCCGGGGATGTAAAACCCAGCCCCGGGGACACCGGGGAGGGACCTGCCAAGGGTATAAAACCCAGCCCCGGGGGCACCGAGAGCCACCAGCGCTCCCTGTGGAGACGGGGCTGGGACGCGCTCACCTGGCTGCTCTCCCTGGGGTGAAAGAGCCAAAGGGATGCAGGCTCTGTAGCGTTCTCTGCCGCTTTTAAGGCGAATTTCTCTTCCCCCTCGGATTTCCCTGCGCGGGGGATGCACAAGGCGAGCGGTGCAGGGAGAAACAGGGATTTGGGAAAGTTTTGTGGAAACGAGAGAAGTACCAAGGGCTGAACCAGGGGCTCTTGCGCCTCTCTGCTCCACAGGAATATTATCAGCCCAGGCAGAGAGGGAATTGCAGCTGTCTGATGCGGGGTTAGTGGGACAGGGGACAGGTGACAACCTGCCCTGGTGCTGAGGACTGCTGGAGGAGGCACATCCAGCCCCTCAGCCAAGGGCAGAGGAGCTCGGGGGACACAGGGAAGGGGACAACAGGACATCAGAGAGGAGCCTTGGAGCTCTGTGCTCCTGCAGAGCCCCGCAGAGCGATGGAGCCGGGCTGGAACAGCTGGAACAGCTGGAACAGCTCCCACCAGAGCCCCCCCGGGCTGCTGAGCATGGCAGGGGACCCCAACCTGACGGTGCTGCACACCCGCGACGAGGAGCTGGCCAAGGCTGAGGTCGGGGTGCTGGGCACCATCCTGGCCGTGGCCACCGCGGGCAACCTGGGCGTGCTGCTGGCCATGTACCGGCTGAGGAGGAAGATGAGCCGCATGCACCTCTTCATCCTGCACCTGGGCCTGACCGACCTGGGCGTGGCCCTGTTCCAGGTGCTGCCGCAGCTCCTCTGGAAGCTCACCTACCGCTTCCTGGGGCCCGACCCGCTCTGCAGGGCCGTCAAGTACCTGCAGGTGCTCAGCATGTTCGCCTCCACCTACATGCTGATGGTGATGACCCTGGACCGCTACCTGGCCGTGTGCCGCCCGCTGCAGTCGCTGCAGCAGCCCGGCCGCCAGGCCTACGCCATGATCGGGGCCACCTGGCTGCTGAGCTGCCTGCTCAGCCTGCCCCAGGTGTTCATCTTCTCGCTGCGGGAGGTGCGCCCGGGCTCGGGGGTGCTGGACTGCTGGGCGGATTTCGGCTACGCCTGGGGAGCGCGCGCCTACGTCACCTGGACCACGCTGTGCGTCTTCGTGCTGCCCGTGGGCGTCCTCAGCGTCTGCTACAGCCTCATCTGCCACGAGATCTGCAAGAACCTCAAGGGCAAGACCCGGGGCGGCGCCCCCGGCGCGGGGGGAGCCTCGGCGGGCGCCGGCGCTGCCCCCGGCCCCGCGGGGAAGGGCGGGCAGCCCTCGCGGGTGAGCAGCGTGCGCACCATCTCCCGCGCCAAGATCCGCACCGTGAAGATGACCTTCGTCATCGTGGCCGCCTATGTCAGCTGCTGGGCGCCCTTCTTCAGCGTGCAGATGTGGTCGGTGTGGGACGAGGAGGCTCCCGATGAGGGTGAGTGCTGGGGGGGACACTGGGAACGCCAGGGGTGCACTTGGGTTTTTAACAGATAAGAGCTGTCTGTCATCTCGGCGCTTAAAAATAAAAAATCGTGGGGAAGGCTACAGATTTCCTCCCCAGGAATGGCTATGAAATACAGTTTTCAGAGTCAAATCGTTCCTTTCACCAGCACTGAGAAGTGGCGATTTCTGGCCATCTTCCATAGGGATGTGCAAAGATCTTTGCCATGTGTGTCTTTTCTCTCCTGCGGGAATTTTCAGAGGTTTCCAAAGTTCTGGAGGTTATCCAAAGTTGGATTTCTGAGTTCATATGTTGAATTTTTTTCCCTGTACGTCTTCAGTAGCTTTCCTAACAGTAGAAGGGACTTCACCCAAGATCGAAAGTCCTCGGGGAGATGCTTTGGGCAGCAAAGAGGCTGAAGGAAAGCCCAGAAGCTGCTGGACAGAACCTGAAGGGTAGAACCTGGCTCTGCTCTGGTTCCAGCTTCTGCTGGAACTTTCCAGCCCCTAGTGGGATGAGANGCCCCAGGTGTTCATCTTCTCGCTGCGGGAGGTGCGCCCGGGCTCGGGGGTGCTGGACTGCTGGGCGGATTTCGGCTACGCCTGGGGAGCGCGCGCCTACGTCACCTGGACCACGCTGTGCGTCTTCGTGCTGCCCGTGGGCGTCCTCAGCGTCTGCTACAGCCTCATCTGCCACGAGATCTGCAAGAACCTCAAGGGCAAGACCCGGGGCGGCGCCCCCGGCGCGGGGGGAGCCTCGGCGGGCGCCGGCGCTGCCCCCGGCCCCGCGGGGAAGGGCGGGCAGCCCTCGCGGGTGAGCAGCGTGCGCACCATCTNGATTTCTGGCCATCTTCCATAGGGATGTGCAAAGATCTTTGCCATGTGTGTCTTTTCTCTCCTGCGGGAATTTTCAGAGGTTTCCAAAGTTCTGGAGGTTATCCAAAGTTGGATTTCTGAGTTCATATGTTGAATTTTTTTCCCTGTACGTCTTCAGTAGCTTTCCTAACAGTAGAAGGGACTTCACCCAAGATCGAAAGTCCTCGGGGAGATGCTTTGGGCAGCAAAGAGGCTGAAGGAAAGCCCAGAAGCTGCTGGACAGAACCTGAAGGGTAGAACCTGGCTCTGCTCTGGTTCCAGCTTCTGCTGGAACTTTCCAGCCCCTAGTGGGATGAGAATTTGAGCCGGGAGAGCCCCCAGGTCCTGCCCACTGCAGCCCTGCCCAGCCCCCGGGGATGCCTCATCTCTCTCTCTTGCCTTGCCAGAGTCCACCAACGTGGCTTTCAGCATCACCATGCTGCTGGCCAGCCTCAGCAGCTGCTGCAACCCCTGGATCTACCTGTTCTTCAGCGGGCACCTCCTGCAGGACGCCGGGCGCTGCCGGGGCTGCTGGGGCCGGCCCCGGGCCGGGCTGCGCAGACCCAACTCCACCGGGAGCCTGTGCAGCAGGAAAACCACGATCCTGAGCCACAGCCAGCAGGCCGGGCTGCCCCTGCACGGGGACAGCGCCAGGGAGCTGGAGCCGCCCTGCGACGAGGGCGTGACAGAGTCGGGCACGCTCTAGGCTGGGCAGGGGCGGCCGCGACACGGCCAGATGTGGCACGGCCAGATGTGGCTCGGCCAGATGTAACACGGCCGGATGCGGCACGGCCAGATGTGGCACGGCCGGATGCGGCACGGCCAGATGCGGCACGGCCAGATGTGGCACGGCCGGATGCGGCACGGCCGGATGTGGCACGGCCAGATGTAACACGGCCGGATGCGGCACGGCCAGATGTGGCACGGCCGGATGCGGCACGGCCAGATGCGGCACGGCCAGATGTGGCACGGCCGGATGCGGCACGGCC
>VXBQ01001151.1:30570-41946 GCA_013400175.1 Phainopepla nitens | reverse complement strand
CATGGCCAGATGTGGCACGGCCAGATGTAACATGGCCAGATGTGGCACGGCCGGATGCGGCACCGCCCGCTCTGTGGCTGCAGAGCGCGGCTCTCCCCGCCTGGTGGCACCGCGCTTTGCAGAATTCGGGCTGTTCCACCCGGCCAAGCATCGCCGTCCGCCTCGCCCCGTGACCGCCGGGGATGGACAGAGCCCCTCCGGCCGCTGCCTGACCGCAGCACACACCCCCCCCGTGCTCAGGGGAACCGCTGGCTGCTGCTTCGGGCTGGTTTTGCACCCGGGGCTCGGGGAGCAGGAACTCGGTTCCCAGCCTGGCCCCTGCCCTGCTCCCGGGAGCTGTTTTGTGCAGGAATAAATCACGGATGAGGCAGGAAAGAGCACCCATTAGCTCTGGCAGTTGAGCTCAAAAGCTGCTGAAGGTGATGTGCAGGTGTCCCAGTGAAGGTTCCAAACTCCCTGCGGGCATTATTCCTTCCACTATCACAGGCTAAAGCTGTAAAAATAAGACATTAAGAGTAAAATATTTTGAAATCTTTGATATTTTCACTTTTTAATCGCCGGGCATTTGAGTCAGATTTCTCAGAAGCTTCCACTCGCTGGATGTGGCCTCACCTCCAGTTCCATAACACACCTCTCTGGGTGCTCCAACCCAGGAATTGTTGGGGTTTTTGGAACAATTTCCTTGGGGTTTTTGGAACATTTTCCTTCCCGTGCCCTTTGAGTCAGGCCAGATCTGCACCACAAGGTCATGAAGCCAGGAGTGCCTGGCTCCCCCTGCCACTGACTGATCCCAAATCAATCACCTCACAACCTTTCATTCAATCCCAGCCTTGCTGAGCCCATTTAAAGCCCACTTGGGGCAGCTCCAGCCCTGAGGAACGGGGGCTGTGCTGGGAGGCAGCAGCTCCATCCCCCTCACAGAGCTCCCACTGGGGCACCGTTCCCATTCCCAGGAACTCTGGAAGTTTATTTCTGGCAAATTCTGAAGCAACAAAATGCAGAGTGACGAGCAGGGAGAGGGCCCAGGTGGGGAGAGACCAACCCCAGCCCCTGGAGCGGGGGCAAAGCGGGGAAAACAGAAGGTGGGAGACAGGGCGAGGGAAAAACCAGTGGAAAAACTGCATTTAAAAGGATTTTATGAGGCTGATGAGCAAAGCAACATCACTGAGAGGAGCTGCCAGCCAGCTCAGTGGAGATTTTGAGCATCACTGCATCTCCCTCCATGAACTGCGCATTTGGAGAGGCGAGGAGGGAATGTTTGTTTTGCTTTCATGGAAGGAGGGAAAAAGGGCCGTGACACAGAAGGGGAGAGCTGCTTCCAGCCTGGCTGGGAGGAGCCCTGCCCTGCCCCACCCCGCAGCCCTCAGGAACAGTGCTGCCTTTAAGGAAAGGCCAAGGAAGCTGTGCCTGCGGGTCGGGGTGGTACGAGCCGTGCAGCCCGTGCCAGGCAGTGCCCCAGGGGAAGGGGACAGTGCCAGCTGTGCAGCTGCTGCAGGCTCTGGGCACCTCTGAGCAGCAGCAGAGGTGGGACAGCTTCACCCCGATGTCACAGCTTCACCCTGGTGTCACAGCTTCACCCCGGTGTCACAGCTTCACCCCGGTGTCACAGCTTCACCTCCGTGTACTCCACTCCCTTGGATGCCCCAGGGCTGGGGAAGGGCCAGAAATGTGTTTTCCTCTTCTTTGGGTCCACGTTGACGTAGTCCATCCCAGTCTTGACGTTCTCATACTCCTGGGCAGAGCCTGGCTGGTGGCCTTTCCCTGGGAACACCAGGGTTGTGTACTGGATGTTTTCCACTGGGCCAGGGCCCTGCAGGAGCAAAAGGAACCCCAGGTCAGGCCCCAGCACCCACCCAGGAGCCCTTGCCCTCAAAGCCATGCACCAGTTCAGGGAATCATGGAATGGGTTGTGTTGGAAGGGACTTTTAAAGCCCATCCCATTCCTCCTGCCATGATCAGGGACACCTCCCACTGTCCCAGGCTGCTCCCAGCCCTGTCCAGCCTGGCCTTGGACACTCCCAGAGATCCAGGGACAGCCACAGCTGCTCTGGGCACCCTGTGCCAGGGCCTCACCACCCTCAGAGAGGAGATTTTATTTCCTAATTTTCCTAAAGTGCCCAGGGATGCTTCCCTCTGAATGGGGGACACTGGAACGCTGCATGTGACAGGGGACAGCAACCACCCCAGCCCTTATTTGTGGAATTTCAGTGTGGATTAGATATTTATGGAGTTTCAAATTGCTGTCTTTGCCCCTCCTGATGCTGCTCTGGGGGTCTCGAGCTGGACACAGCACCAGGTGGGCTGAGGATGATTTTTGCCTGTGGTACCTGAGGGCAGGAAGGGCTGTCCGAGTCCTCCGAGGTGTCTGAGGACGTGTCACTGCTCCCTTAAAAACAGGAAACATTCAGCACCCCAGCACTTCCCAAAGGGTTAAAGGGAAAAAAAGGGTCAAGGGAGAAAAAGCAAACATGCTCAGGAGTGAAAAATTCCCATCCACAAAGCACCAGTTTGATCCCTCCCAGCCTCACTTTTCTGGGAGAAACGGGGCAAGGAGAGCCCAGCTGGTGGGGAGAGGAGGCAGCTCCTGCTTGGCCCTGCTCCCACCCCCGGGGTGCCCACAGCTCGTAAGGAAGAGACATCACTCAAATGCCACCCAAAGACTCCCACCCCTGTGGCAGGACAAGGCCTCACTGCTGCGGGAGCCCCTTACCTGCATAGGCTGGGGATGGGGTTTGCGCCCCGGGGTTTTGTGCCCCAGGTCCTTGTGCCTTGTCCCCTGCCGGTGCCGAGGCCAGAGCTGGGCTGGGCTGAGGGCTGGGGTGCTCCCCAGGGCTGCTGCTCGCCTGCACCCCGCAGGAATGGGTGTGACACAGCTGGGCTGGGACCGAGAGGAGAGTGAGCCCTGTCCCTGCTGTGCCCAGCACGCCCCACAGCTGCTCCAGCAGCCCCAGTGCAAACCAGCCCACCCCAAAAGCCTTATTGCTGTGCACTGGAGCAGCCTCAGACACAGGAATTCAATTCCTGAGGTGGTCCAGGGCCCTGTTCCCCCACCAAAAGAGGCTCCAGAGACAAATCACAGTGTCAGGGCCTCTTCTTGCAAGTTTGGAATGATTTTGACCCAAAGCAGCGCTGGGCTTTGTGCAAACGTGAGCAGCAGTCAGTGTGAAAGCATTCCCTGCTAGAAATTACAGCTTCATCTGAGTTAATACTCTGTGAGCTGATTCTTGGTGTTTTCCCAGCACTTTACTAAAAAAGCAATAAAAGAAAATGGTTTTGAAGCAGCACAAGGTTGTAGAAGGCTCACTGCTGTGTGCAACCGTGTCAGCCACAGCTCACAGCCAGCCTGCAGCTCAGCCCTGCCCCGTTCCCAAAGCAGGAAATCACCAGGGAAAGCCATTCTTTAATTACCAATTTTCCTGCTGAGCATGATGTAAAGGGCCAGCAAGAGGAGAGGGTAGAGCACCAAGGTGACAAGTGAGGTGACAGCAGGAATCCAGCTGAACGAGAGAAAAACATCCAGCCTCGCTGAAATCACCAAATTCTTTTCAATCTCCCCAGTCCAGCTCTGTGCCCCGGGGTGCTGCACTCAAAATGGACAAGAATTCATCCTCATCCTCCTCTGAGGCGTCTCCAGGGCCTGGGGGGACACTCAGAGGCAGCAGGACCTGGTGGCAACCAAAAAAATGGTCCCACATTGAGCCTCACGCTGCCCCACACGAGCTGCAGGTCAGGCTCAGCACTTGGGAGCAGTGGCTGGATGTTGTAGATGGGAAATAAAGGGTTTTTATTTTATCCCAGCCCTCCCCCTGTGAGAACCCCTCTGGTTCACACCCTCACAGAGCCACGGGCTCTCCCTTATCACTGAATTAATGGCTTCACACACGGTCACAGCTGAGACTTGTCTGGACCTTCTGGGCTCCGCCGCAACAGAGTTGAAATTTATTCTTCTTGCTTTAATCCTCTCTCATGGTTCTTTTTTTTATTTTTTTTTCTCTTTTTAATCCACCAAAAAAAAAACAAACCCAAAAAACGACAAGATGAAGAAAAAAGAAATCCATGGAAAAAATAACCAAAGGAAGGTTGTGGGCTGGTGTGAGACTCTTGCATCAGTCAAGGTCCCAACAGAAATGTCAGAGGCCCTCCAACACCTCACTGTCTGAAACACCTCGGATTTAATACTGGGAGAGCTTCAATGCTGCTGAGGTTAAGAGGGTTTAAGGCAGAAAATCAGAAAACACCAAGGCCTGGGCTGGGCCCCTTGGCTTGGGAATTCTGGCCAGAACACTCAGGAGATTTATAATAAAAATTGGGGTATTCATTTTGTAAAAATAGCAACGGGGTGTTCCTCCTGTGAGCTTTCGCTTTCAAAAAGTGAAACACTTTTTTTTTAACACTTTAAATCTTCCTTCAGTGTTATGCACCCACTATTTATAAATGGCTGACAGGGAGAGATCTTCAGCTGAGGCTCTGATACAGTGATTAAAGCAGCCAGGATAATTTGATTGATAGGCTGATGGATAAATTGATAGAGCAAAGGCGTTTATCCATCCTGTGGAGCAGATTCTATCAATCATTTCCTCTGTGACACAATTCTGAGCCTAATTCATCAAAAGCTTTCCTGATAACCACCAATCTCCTGCAAAATTCCACTCATGCAACCAGTTTGATGACTGCCAAGCTAAAAGTTCATTTTTTGCAGGAATTCTCCCCCTCCCTTACTGAACAAATCTATCCCCAAATATCCTTTTCAAAAGGCTGCCACTCTTAAAAGGCTCATTTCCTACTGTGGGGCAGGAGACGCTGCAGCAGCAGCAGATAAGAATCTGAAAAATGAGGTGCTCAAAAGGAAATTGCAAAATAAGCCCCAAATCCAGCTCTCAGCAGCAGCAGCTTCTGTGCCGAGATGGAGGCGCCGATATCGGGTGGGTATCGAAAAATCTGATTTGAGAAGCAGCCGGTGAGAGCCTGGCACCAAATGTGCTATTTTGGGTGTCTCAGGGAACTTGTGTGAGCCTGCAACCCCCAGGACTTTTTCAACCCTTTCTCAAGAAAATGCTGAAACCAAGGCTTGCCAGGAGCTGCTCCTCCAGGGCTCAGCCTGAGGCTCAGCGAGTGAAAGCTCCAGAACGCCCCAAATTATTTTAATCCCATTTGAGCCAGGCCCAGCTGGCCCACGGAGCCCAGGATGGCACCAGCACGTGCCCAGGGGGATGCCCAGCTCCCAGCACAGCTCTCCTCCCGCCGTTCCACCCTCTGCCTCCCGCGCCTCGCACCCGGAGCGCGGCGCCCAGCGCGGATTTACCTGGGGTCAGAGCTTGCCAAGCTTCCCTTCCCCACGGCTCCGGGGCCAGGCAGGCAGCAGGATTTGGGGCAGGCAGGCAGCAGGATTTAGGGCAGGCAGGCAGCAGGATTGGGGCTGTGCAGGCAGCAGGATTTGAGCTGTGCAGGCAGCAGGATTTGGGCCAGGCAGGCAGCAGGATTTAGGGCCAGGCAGGCAGTAGGATTTGGGGCAGGCAGGCAGCAGGATTTAGGGTCAGGCAGGCAGCAGGATTTGGGGCAGGCAGGCAGCAGGATTTAGGGCCAGGCAGGCAGCAGGATTTGGAGCCAGGCAGGCAGCAGGATTTGGGCTGTGCAGGCAGCAGGATTTAGGGCTGTCTCAGCAGCATTTTGGGTGCAGCGGGGTCCAGCAGCGCAGCGCTGCCGGATGCGGTCACGCTCTACCCCCAGGTCAGAGGCACCAAGGAGCCCACACGAGGTTCCATGACGCCTCCCCTCTGTCAGCGGCCTCATTTGAATATATTGGGGTGTTTCTCTGCTGTTCTGCAGCTGTTTTGCTCCTGCACCTTTCCATCAATTCTCCAAATCCAGCAGCTTTGTCCCAAAATGCAGCTGAGCTTTCTTGGAGCCCAGCGGTGCTGAGGGAGCTGTGCCCAGCTCAACCCAGCTGCCACCCAAAACGGGCTCTGGGTGCTGCCAAGCAAACATTTTCCACAGGGATGAAGCATTTTACACCACCTGGCTCCATGTCTGCTGGGAGTGGACGGGCCTCTACCTGCCCACACTCTGGAAAATGTTCTGCAACCTTTGGGGTGCAAACAGCAGCCTGGCAGATCCCATCCCGAGAGTTCCCAGGAGGTTTGGGGCTGCTGGTTCACGGGAACTGTGGGGTTTGTGGCTCTGGAGATGCCCTGCAGCAGCCCAGCCTCGTCCCTGGCAGAAAGGAACAAGAAATCCCCTTTTTTCCCAAAGTCCCTTACTCATGGGGACGCTGCCCGCTCGCATTTCAACATCTCCACCAGCCCACAGCAATCCTGTCCCAGGGATTTGACACCCCAAAGAACCCTCCTGGATTGTCTAAAACCAAAGAGAAGATCTCAAAAAGTATCACCTACCCCTGGAGCTGCACCACAAGTTGGGGTCACTTCCCAAATTCCCCTTCATCCCTGGGACTGCTCCCTCCACCCAGCAGCTCCATCAGCAGATGTTGGTCCTGCTCTCCTCACAGCTGCTGAGTCCCAGGCAAATATTTTGGGGTGTATTTAACTGAAACTTGCTTGTTTGTTGATGTTTTTTCAGGTGAGAGTTTGCTGCTGCAGCGCTTTCAAGTGCTCGGTGGTGGATGAACAGATTAACAGGTGGGAGAAGTGTCTGATAAAGGGAGGAAAAAAGGGTTTTTTAGAAAACCCTGCTGGGGCACCATGTGAATCAGTCAGGGCAGTGGCTCCACTAAAGGAAATGTGTAAAAAGGAACACAGATAACATATTTTTAGCCTGAGAACTAGAGGTTTTTTAAACGAGGAAAATGCTTCACACAGAGCCGGTGAGAGATACATTTACCATGCACCATTTACATTTTACCCAAGAGGCACAACCTATTTCTGATGCACCTGAGGGCAGGTGAGTGGCCCTGGAGGGGTGGGACACAGCTGGGAACAGAGGCTGTTCCTTTCTTACCAGACTGGAATGTTCCAGGAGCTGGGGTCACCTTTCCTCAGTTTCTCCAGAGCAGCACAGGCTGGCCCTGCCAAGCTCAGGGACACCTTGGGTTGGAAATTGGGCATCTCTTCCCTCTGCATTCCACACACTGAGGTACCTGGAGCCTGGAATAACTGGAATATGTATGAAACAAGGCCTTTTGGACCCAATTTTCTGTGCAAGTCCAGCCCAGTTGCTCCCAAAACATAGAGGAAAAAACCCTCTCCCCTCACTTTGTTCTACTTGAAATGAAAATTTTGAAGTGCCCCTAAGAGTTGAGCTTTTAAAATTGCTTCTAAAATAACTCAAAAGTCGAAATGGATTTGCTTAGCTGCAAAAATTTCTAAATGAAAGGTCTGGCCTTGTTATGACTTTCATCTTCCTATTTTAATGCTGAATCCGCTGCCAGGAGTTTGCAGATTATGATGATCCAATTGGGGGAATATTTTCCACAAAATAAACTATTTCTCTTAAAGTGTTTGGTGTGTCTATGCTGCTGCTCACCCTCACATTTATCTCCAAAGCCCAGTGACCCTTCAGGCTGGGTTTTCTGATAGGATTTTTGGGTTATAAACCATGTCTGGAACAATCCACTTGCTGTTTTCGGCTGATCTGGCACTTGCTGCAGCTGCTTTTGTTTTAGGAAGTTTCTTTCTAATCCATGAATATGTGATTAGGACAAGGAGGGAGGCTGGCACATTAAACTGCATCTCAAAAGGAGAAATAGAGAATAAATTTGTATAAAGCCACTTGATAAAAAAAATATTGCAGTGTAGGGGAATGAAGGGAATTTTCATTTGTTTTGGAAAAACAGCTGCATTTGCCATCGGCATCAACTGTGCTGTGCCCAATGTTTTCCTGCTCATATCGAGAAATATTTGATGGATTTTTTAAAGCTTAATCTGCCCACAAAACTGGGGAGAGGAGGGGCCTGGCAGCATCTCCAGGGATGGGGACACAAGATCCCGGTGACAGCAGGACGTGACTCAGCTGTCCCCAGCCACCCCTGGTACCTGTACCTCACAGATGAGGACTTTAATTTCCTGGGCGAGGGCTTTAATTAGATAAAAATTTAATTAGATAAAACAGGCTCGCTGGGACAAACAAAAAATTGATTAGCACGGTGCTAAACCCTGTTAATCACGTGAATGAGCAAAACACTCCCTTTAGCAGCCACCATCGGTTATTTAACGCCAAAACCATGGAATATAAGGACAGCACAGCATCATCCCGGGCCTGGGAGGTGGTGGCAGCAGGAAAACCCTCGCCTGCCCCCGTGTCTGAAAGCTTTATTCGTTCATCAGCATTTTCTATTTGCATTCACAGAGGCTTTAATGAGACGGTTCTGGGTTAAACAAAACTCACAGGGGACGATCCCATTAGGCCGGCAAAGCACCCGGGAACTGTCTGCCATGGAAAGCTGCTCCTTCCCGGCCTTTGGAAGGGAAAGTTGAGGATTCCCGAGCCGTTCATCACCGCTAATTAGTCTTTGGTTTTCCAGATTAGGTCGGTGGCTGATGGTACAAACACATCCCTTTCCTGCAGCTCCCTGCAGCTGCCGGGGTTTGGGGCACCCCACGGCCACGGGCAGCTCCCTGGGGTGGGGCTGTGGGGTGAAGGAGAAGGGAAAGGTTCCCCTAAAGCATTCTGGGGGGTTTCCACTGGTGGATAAGGGATGGGATGGGATGGGAACTGGTGCTGGGAAGGGAACTGGTGCTGGGAAGGGAACTGGTGCTGGGATGGGGACTGGTGCTGGGATGGGGAGTGGCACTGGGATGGGGACTGGTGCTGGGATGGGGACTGGTGCTGGGATGGGGAGTGGCACTGGGATGGGGACTGGTGCTGGGATGGGGACTGGTGCTGGGATAGGAACTGGTGCTGGGAAGGGAACTGGTGCTGGGATGGGGACTGGTGCTGGGATGGGGAGTGGCACTGGGATGGGGACTGGTGCTGGGATGGGGACTGGTGCTGGGAGGGGAACTGGTGCGGGGAAGGGAGCTGGTGCTGGGATGGGAACTGGTGCTGGGATGGGGAGTGGCACTGGGATGGGGACTGGTGCTGGGATGGGAACTGGTGCTGGGATAGGAACTGGTGCTGGGAAGGGAACTGGTGCTGGGATGGGGACCCTGTTCTGCTCCCTCTGTGGGACCTCCACTGCCCTGAAGTCAGCCCAACCTGCCCCTGCCCAGCTCCCACAGGTTCCCCCGGCTCCGTCCTCACCCAGAAAAGCAAACGTGACCCCAGGGCGCCCGCTCAGCCTCACCTGGGCCGTGGCCAGTGACTCATGGTGGTGCCCGAGCCCGGTGTTGACTCTGGCAGGGCTGTTATCGAGCTTGGCACCGTGGCTATAAAAGCGGCACCACGGCGCTGCCGGAGTGGGCACAGCCACCGAGCCACGCCATGAGGCGCCTGCTGCTCCTCGCCACGCTCTGCCTGGCCCTGGCCGGTGCCCTGAGAAGGTAAGGGGGTCCCCAGGGTGCAGCCTGGGTCCCCGGGGTCTCGGGGATTCATTGCCAGGGCTGTGAGGGATGGCAGAGCTCAGCCTGGGCACCCCGCGGCTGTGCCGGAGTGCTGGCACCACGCTGGCATTGCCGGGTTCTCCATCCCTCTGGGCAGAGCCTGGCAGCAGCAGGAGGGGTGTGCAAAGGGGTCTGTGCAAGCAGGGAGGGCAGAAAAAGCCAGCCTTGATTCCCCTTGGCCCTGCTCACCCTGCCCAGCCTTGAAGGTCCTTTCCCTCAGTGACACCGAGCTGCCAGGGCCTGGGTGCTCTCCTTGATTTCCTGTCCCCTAAAACACATCAAGTGGCCTCTGTTGCTGTGCCTCGGCTGGAAATTGTTGTAGTGGGGGGAAGTGGGATCTGAACCTTCATCCTGGCAGTGCTGGGACCCTCAGGGTGGGCACAGAATGTGGACAGAACCTTTATAAGGGACCGGGACCCTCAGAGTGGGCACAGGACATGAGCAGCACCCCCAGGAGTGACCAGGACCTTCAAGGTGGGCACAGGATGTGTGCAGAACCTCTGTGAGTGACGAGGACCCTCAGGGTGGGCACAGGATGTGGGCAGAACCTCTGTGAGTGACCAGGACCTTCAGGGTGGGCACAGGTTGTGGGCAGAACCTCTGTGAGTGACCAGGACCCTCAGGGTGGGCACAGGACGTGGACAGTACCCCCAGGAGTGACCAGGACCCTCAGGGTGGGCACAGGACGTGGGCAGAACCTCTGTGAGTGACCAGGACCCTCAGGGTGGGCACAGGACGTGGGCAGAACCTCTGTGAGTGACCAGGACCGTTCTCCGCAGGGTGCCCCTGACCCGGCGCCGCTCCCTGCGGAAGCTGCTGCGGGATCGGGAGCGGGGGCAGCTCTGGAGAGCGCAGGGAGGGCTGGACGCCAGCAGCGAGGACTGCGCCGCCTTCTCGGGGACCAACGAGCCCCTCATCAACTACCTGGATGTGAGCAGGCGGGCACAGGGGGAGGGCAGCACCCTCGGTTTGCCCGAGCGGCGCCCGATGCCCGAACGCTTCCCGCGAATCCCACGGCTCCAGGCGGTGCCCGGCGTGCCAGGGCTCGCTGCCTGCCCGGCCCTTTGTCCCCGGGAATGTGAGCCTGCGGACAAGGGAGGGCATTCATGGCAGGCACTGCCAGCCCCTTCCCGCCCTGCTGCGCTCTGCCCACCCCCCTGCAGACAGATTCACTCCAAAATTCAGAGTTACACGATTCAGAGCCCACCACAGAGGGCCTGGAGGTGGAGGGAGTTCCATTCCTCAATTCCCCTGTCCCCAAAGGCCCTGGCTGGTGATGAGGGTCCCCTCAGGGCCCAGCCTTGCTGGGAACAGGCAGGGCCTGTACCCCCCGTGCTGCCTTTTGTCCTCAGTTCCCATTGTTGCTCCTTCAATATTTGTCTCCTTTATTCCACCTGGCACAGATCAAACACTGAGCCCCGTCCGTGCCCTGCAGACACCGCAGCCTCGGTGCTGGGGGCGTTTCTGGCTGTGCTGGTGGCTCACGGTGCTCTCTGCCCCCCTCTCTGGCAGATGGAGTATTTTGGGCAGATTTCCATCGGGACTCCCCCACAGAACTTCACTGTGGTGTTCGACACGGGCTCCTCCAACCTCTGGGTGCCTTCTGTGTACTGTGTCAGCAAAGCCTGCGGTGAGTGGGGACACCCTGCCCCCAGAGACTCATTAAATGCTGCTGATCCTGCTCCCCCTAAGAGCCCTTCATCAGATTGAAATAGGAGAGGTTTTCTCCCCGCTCAGAACTCCAGCACATCCCTCAGCAGAGCCCCCGTAACCAGGAGTTTTGGTGACACCATGCTGTGCCATCATTTTGCCTCACTGTGGGCTCCTGGCAGCTTTGGCCGTCCAAAAAAAAAAAAAAAAAGGCATTTTTGGGGAAAGATCC
>VXBQ01001151.1:5171-25536 GCA_013400175.1 Phainopepla nitens | reverse complement strand
ACTGAGGGGCTGGGTGGGACCCCTGAGGGCTGGGGGCCGCAAGGAGGTGGCACTGAGGGGCTGGGTGGGACCCCTGAGGGCTGGGGGCTGCAGGGAGGTGGCACCCAGGGGCTGGAGATGCTCCTCATTCCCACCCTGCCCCTCTCCTGCCTGGAAAAGGAGACGACGCCGCACAGAGCTCCTCAGAGGGATCCCAGCCCCTCCTCACCGGTCCCCAGCTCCCAAATCCGCGTATCCCATCCCACGGTATCGGAGCAAAGCCCGGCATGGCTCCAGGGATGCTGCCCACAGCCCCGCCCGGCTTTTGTCCTCATCCCTCAATAATTCCCCAGCGGGGACGCAGATAAAGGGTCCCAGGGAGGTGCCAGAAAGGAACCGAGGGGATTCTGAGCCAGAGGAGAGGCCAAAAGTCAATCCCGAACTCCAGCAGCGCAGGAGAACCTTGTTCTCCTTCCCCCTCGGAGCCCGAGCCGGGGACCAAGGCAGAGCCCCGGGACAGCCCAGCGCCCGCCCGCGGCTCCTCCGGCCCCGGCGGGATCTCGGCCCCTTTCTGCTGATGTCACGGAGCGGGCCCGCAGCCGCCTTCCCCGGGAGGGCAGGGATCGGCCGCCCCTTCCCGGATCCTCCTCTCCCGCCTCTCCCCTCCCCGGCCCGGCCGCAGCGGAGCCGGGAGCCGCGGCTGCCCGGCGGCCCCGGCAGGTGAGAGCGCTGCAGGTGAGTCCCCGGGGGCAGCCGGGACCCGCGGAGCACCGGCCAGGGGAAACTCCATTTGGAGTTTAAAAACATCTGGCCTCTCAAAAAGCTGGCGAAAGGAGCGGGAGGTTTGTGTGTGCTGAGACACGAGGCTCTGCCTGTGCTGAGGATGCTGCCCGCGGCTGGGCAGGGGTGGCAGAGAGGGGCAGGGGGGGCTGGGCCCCGCAGCTGAGAGCTCCCCGCTGGCGTTCCAAGGGGGAATGGCGCAGGGCTGGCCAG
This sequence comes from Phainopepla nitens, assembly GCA_013400175.1. Classification (NCBI taxonomy): domain Eukaryota; kingdom Metazoa; phylum Chordata; class Aves; order Passeriformes; family Bombycillidae; genus Phainopepla; species Phainopepla nitens. Next base: position 24,564 of record VXBQ01001151.1, on the reverse strand, counting down.
CGCATCAGGGAAAAATGCAGGGATGAGGCTGCCAGTGTTTCCATCCGTGCCTTGGCCGGCGATGTCGGCCGCTGCCGAGGGGATGAGGCTGCTGGGGCGGCTGGAGGATGCTGGTCCCACCTGGGGAGGGGGTTTCAGGGGTCCTGACCAGGCTCAGAGCACGTAGGGACACTGGGACATGCTGGGGACATCCTGCGGGGAGATTTCGCGGTGCTCCTGGGCGGGGATGCTCCCTGCGCTGTGCTTGAGGCACCAAGGACTTCCATCTGGCTGGGGTCTTCTTCAACAAATTTAATTTTCAGCAGGACCCCCGGCGTGTGTGCCAGGCCTAGGGGGAGGGACTGCGCTGGAGAGGGGATGGGAGAGGCGGGGAAGTGGCTCCCAGCAGCTTTGAATGGTGATGAACCGGCGAGTCTGGGCGTGCTCCGGCTCCCGGGAGCCCGGCGCGGGCGGGGACGTGGGCCGGGCTTGGCACGGGAGGTTTTCTGTCCCCACCATGCCTGGGACACGAGTGGCACGGCACGGGCGCGGTGCTGGTGAGGACACAGCGACATCGTGGTGCCGAGGTGGCAGGGTGGCAGCAGGGACGGCACCCCAGGGCTGGCCGGGAGCCAGTGCCACCCCCTCAGCCCCGTGAGCCCCTTCTCCCGCAGGGCCCGTCCATGGATGCCAGCAAGAAGGTGGATCTGAAAATCATCATCATCGGAGCTCTGGGGTAAGGGGCTGGCCAGGGAGGGAAGCCCCCCCGCGTGTTCTGGGTGTCCCTTGTCCCTGCTGTGAGCCACCCCCCGAGCGGGGCAAAGCCTCACCAGTGCCCCTTTCCCCGTCACCAGCGTGGGCAAGACCTCCCTGCTGCACCAGTACGTGCACAAGACGTTCTGCGAGGATTACCGCACCACGCTGGGCGCCAGCATCCTCACCAAGGTGCTCGCCGTGGACAGCACCCCCCTGAAGCTGCAGGTGAGCTGGCACTGCCCGGGGTGCCCACCCTGATCCCAGGGACATGTGTGTCCCACCCTGGCCCGCTGTGCCCAAATGCCCACCGGGGTCATGAGGTGCAGGGCTGGAAGTGCAGAGCCCCATTTTCAGAGCTGATTTTGAGAGCCCAATTTTCAGAGCCCGATTTTCAGAGCTGATTTTGAGAGCCCGATATGTCTGAGCTGATTTTTAAAGCCAGATTTTCAGGGCCCAGTTTTCAGATCCCGATTTTCAGAGCCGACTTTGAGAGCCCGATTTCCAGAGCCCGGTTTTCAGAGCCTGATTTTCAGCATCCACAAAGTGCACTGGAATCCCACAGGAATTCTGGGGGCTCAGCACCCCTGGAGCTGCAGCACCCACCCTGCTGGTGTCGTGTGTCCATCTGTGGCCTCCTCTGCCCTAGATCTGGGACACAGGGGGACAGGAGCGCTTCCGCTCCATGGTGTCCACCTTCTACAAAGGCTCAGACGGCTGCATGCTGGCCTTCGACGTGACAGACAGGGAGTCCTTTGAGGCCCTGGACAACTGGAGACATGATTTCCTGGAGAAGGTCATTCCCAGGGAACAGGATTTCCCCATGGTCGTGCTGGGGAACAAGATAGACCTCAGTGACCGGCAGGTAAGGGTGGAGGAGGAGAGGGGGATGAGCAGTGGTGGAGTCACCGTCCCTGGAGGGATTGGAAAGTTGTACGGATGTGGCACTTGGGGACACGGTTTAGTGCTGGGTTAATGGCTGGGCTCGATGATCTTGAGGGTCTTTTCCAACCTAAACAATTCCATGATTGTATTGCTGGGGTGCTGTGGGGTCCTGATGGCTTTGAGGGCTGATCCTTCCCCTCAGAACCAGCCTTTTCCCTATCCTCACATGAGAACCAGAGCTCCAGGCAAGGAGCTGCCACCTCCCCCAGCACTCTTGGAGGGGCTGAGCAACATCCTCCTGCTGCTCTTTGGGGCAGACTGTCCCCACCAGAGGCAGCAGGAATGACAACCTCAGGCATTGCCAGCACCCCCTCGCCCAGCAGTGCCCAGATGGCTGAGGAGGGTCCCCTGTGCCATCCCTGAGCTGTGCCTCCATCCTCCCGTCCTGCAGGTGCCCAAGGAAACGGCCTCAGCCTGGTGCAAGGAGAAGGACATTCCGTATTTCGAGGTCAGTGCCAAGAACAACATCAACGTGGCCGAGGCCTTCGAGACGCTCGCGAAGCAGGCGCTGAGCACGGTGAGCACCCTCCAGCTCCGAGCTGTGCCAGGGGAGGATTCGGGAGGGAACCGGGCATGGAACAGCTCCTGCTGCAAGGGAGAGCAGTGTTCGATCCTAGATCAATGGGAGCAGGAATTGCCGTTTGCTTTCCCCACAGTGATGGGGACGCGGCGTGTGGCACCCACAGCGCGCCAGCACTGTCCTCTAGCGGCCGTGCCACAGGGACATTCGTGTCCCCAAGCCCTGCGCCAGGTGGCTTTTCCCCGGATTTTGCCTTCAGTCACAAGTCAGGGCTGAACCCCCGCCCGGGCCGCGGGGCCGCTCAGGCTGGCTCTGAGCTCACTCATCCTTTCCCTTCTCGGCTTTTTTTCCAGCATAAAGGGATTTTTGAGAGTTATTTAACCGACTCCATCAAGCTCACTCCCAACGACAAGCCCAAGCAGAGCTGCTGCTGACCCCGGGGCTGCTGGACCCTGCGATGCCCACGGCTGGAGCCCTGCCCGGGGGTCCGTGCCCGCTGCCCACCCCAGGACTGGCCGTGCCAGGCCACAGGACGGCCACAGCCGGACACGCCAGGGCTGGCTGCCTGCACATCCCGGGATTTGCTGCTTCCCACGGCTCTGGAGCTGCTCTCCCAATCACCTCAGTGTCACGGTGGCCCTGTCACCCTCCATCTGCTGCCGCCTGGCACCCGAGCGGGCGATGTCCCTGCGGTGACGGTGCCAGGGATGCGGGCAGTGCTCCCGGTGCCTCTCAGAGACCACAGCCTTGGCACCACGGGTGGCCCTTCCAGGGCACAGCCTGCTGGCCCCATGGCTCTCAGGGTGGGTATGGGCTGGCCTGGGGGGACAATTGGGGCCAGTGGCCTCGGCACAGGGCCCTCCTGGGACCAGCCACTCTGGAGACAACTATTCTGTGCTTCAGTTTCCCCTCCTTTCATGCATATCCCCCATCAAACACCTTCCCCCTCCTGCCTCACTGGGGAGGATTCTCAAAAAAGCACTTTGTCAGGGGTACTCTTTTTTAAAGAAAAAAAAATTAAATATTTCATTTTTATTTATATTTATGTGTTGCAAAACACTCCCCAGACCCCACAGAAGGAAGGTGGGGTGGGGGCACAAGTCTTTCCTCTCTGAGCCTGTTCAGCTTCTCAGGGCTGAGGGACGCATTTGGGGTCTGGCTTTTTTTTTTCTCTTTTTTTTTTTTCCGGTGCAAATTTTGGGTCAGAGGAGAGAGGAGGTGCGAAGTGGGTGCGCAGAGGCGGCGTGCGGGCCCGGCGGGGGCGGCTGTCGGCAGAGGGAGCCCGCCGGGAGCAGAGCCCGACTCCCGCTTCCCTTCCCGCATCCATCCCGCTGCGCTCCGGGCACCTCCGGAGGCTGGGGCTGCCCGGGAACGCGGCCACCCCGGGCTGCAGCATCCCTCTGGATGGACTCAGATTCCCAGGAAGGTCACCAGGGACCTCCTGCCCTCCCTCCAGACCCCTCCGCTGACTGCAGGGGTCCCGCAGAGCTTCCCTGGGGCTGCCCTGGCATCACCCGGAGCTGCCCAAGGGGACAGCGCCCATGGGGACAGCACCCACGGGTGGCGGTGGCAGGGCAGGGGCCGGCAGGTGAGCTCAGGAAGGGTGAAACCCGAGCGAGGGCTGGGCACGGGGGGCGTGGGGGCTGCAGAGCTGGAGCAGGACCGCCCGTCCGCAGAGGAGCGGAGAGTTCCCACCCATCCTCGTCCTTACGCAACGCTCCGCCTGTTTATTTGGGCACCGGGCCGGGGAGAGGATTTGTCCCTTCCTATGGGGAGGAGAGGGGCATTAACTATTTCCTCCCCACGTTCTGCACGCCCTTTCCCCACGCTGTGCCTGCCCGGAGCCCCCTCACAGCCAGCATCCCCCAGCCCCTGCTGGCACCGCCGGGGCTCTTCGGGCACGGCTGCTGAGCACTGTCCGTGCCAGCAGAGATGCTGTTTCTGATCACACCCTTCCCCCAGCAGCTCCCAGCGCTGGCAAACAAAAACCTGATCTGTTTTACCCCGGAAAGCAGCGGTTTGGACACCCAGGGCTGAGCAGGTGACACAAAGGCAGTCAGTGGAGCAGGCGCTCCCTGAGCCGGCGCCGGGCAGCCTCTGGCACAAGCCCAGGGCTGCTGTGGGTGCTGGAGCCTGTGATGGCAGGAGCTGGAGCTGCAGACTTGGCTCAGGGTCCACCTGCAGCTCTGGATGCTCTGGACAGGGACAGGGACAGGCGGGAGCACCAGGGCTGGGCTCAGACCTTGGGCTGCAGGCACAGCTCTCTCCAGAGCCCTTGGGCAGGCTCTGAGGTGCTGGGCTCAAACTGAGCATCCAGACACGGGAATCGAGACTGTGAAGGATGCTGCAGCCTCGGGAGCTGGCAGGATCTCCAGCGGCATCACCACCCTGCAGGAATGCCGGCTAACACACCTCGCAGACGTGCAGCACCCCGCTGGAGACAGCTACATCCCTCCAGCTCTTCTCCCTCCATCCCCCCTGGGCAGGGTGTCCTGCTGGCCAGGCAGCCCTGGGACAGCCAGGAGGGCCAGGAGACAGGGCGGGGTGGCACGGTGCCAGGCAGGATGCTGGCAGGAGCAGCCAGAGGTGCTAAGCTGGTAACACTATCCCGCGGCCGAAACCCGATAAAGGACGGGGGGGAGGTTTGCAACACGTGGGATTAACAAGGTCAGCTCAAGATTTTCTCAGGGTGAAAATCAAAGGGGAAAATATTTGCCTTGTGTGACTCAGTGAGTTCCTGAGCAGCCACCTGAGTTCCTGAGCTCACCCTGGCCGGTGGCCACTGCTGAGGAACCAAACCTGAGCCCTCCTGCTCGCCTGCCCACGGTGCCCTGCTTAATAACCAGAGACTTCCCAGCTGCTCTGCTGTCCCTGTCCACGGGAACGACAAAAATCAGTAAAATCCCACCCTGATGCTGGTCACCAAACAGGGACCATCTCAACCCTCCTGCAGAAAATCTGCCCTCAGTATTTGAGGAATTAGCACCCTAAATCCCCAACTCCCAGTTTGCTTCGTGTTCTGAGGTTCAACTGCCCCTGAGAGCTCTTCACCACCCCTCATCCCACGTGCTCTGAAAGCCCAGCGTGTTACCTGGTGGAACCAGCCCTGCTGAGCCCCGGCTGGCTCCAGGGGTGGCAGCCGGGGTGGAGAGGGTGGATTTGCATCACAAATCCCCCGTGCAGGGCTGTCAGAGAGCGACTCCTCCGCTGCTGCTCCTCCCTGAGACACATCCCAGGCACAGGCAGCAGTGCCCAAGAGTCATAGAATTGATAGTTTAGGTTGGGAAAGCCCTCTGAGATCATCAAGCCCACCATGAAATCATGTCCCTGATTGTCCGCCTACCCCAGCTTGTGGCACCTGGAGGTGGGTGGGATTAAATTCTTTTATTGAAATGTGAGGATTTAAATCAAGGCACTGGAAAGTTAAAAATCTGCAAAGACAATCACAACAACCCAAGTTTTCCTGTTTGGAAGCAGAAGCCCCATTAACCTGGAGCAGGGACTGAGAGTAACGCAGTGGCTTCAGCCACTTCAAAGCCGACCTGATAAACCCCAGAGGTTCAAAGTTCCAGGCAACCTTTCAAAGGCGTCAGAGTGAAAAACAAAGCCAGGCATCACGCAACACCTTATCTCTGCCCCGTGGTGCCACCGGGCCCAGGGCAGTAAACACCTCTGGAGGTGTCAGCACCGGGCGCTGCAGCCTCCCTGTGCCACCGGGGCCGCTCCTGGTCCCTGTCACCTGCTCCTGAAGGGCTCAGGTGGTGGCCTGGCCTGTGGCACACTGGGATTTCTTTCCAAGAACACTCCTGGTGCTATGAATTACTCAAATGACTGTTCTCCCTTTCCCAATCGCTGCCCCACTGTTCCACCCTCAGTGAGGGGTGACACCGATGGGGTTGGTGTGACTGTCCCCCCAAGGTGTGATGTCCCCAAAAAGGACACACAATCAGCCCAGGTTTGAAGCACAGCTGTCCCCTCACCCTCTGCTTCACTGCCCACCCAGCCACAGCAAATGTTGGTGCTTCTCCTCCATCCCCAGCCCACGGGAGCTGCTGTCTCTGTGTCCCACCCCACAGGACACACACGTGTGGGGTTGTGTGGGGCCACAGGGCTCTGCCTGGCCCCGGGGCTGAGGACAGCAGGATCTGGGGACATGGCAGGGCTGAGAGCCAGCACGTAGAGAGGATTAGGGGCTGTGGCCAGTCCAGCAGTCACCTCTGGGACATGCTGAAGTCAGCAGCCAGCCCGAGCCTCAGGCGGCCTCCCCGCAGCTAGGGACAGCAGCAGAATCAGCCCACTGGGTGGCCAGGGTGGCCCCAGCCAGCCTGGCAGGGCTGTCCCACCCCTCACTGCAGTCCTTTTGGTTTTGCAAGGCCCCACAGAGGTGCTGAGTGCTGTGGAGAGGATCTCACCGTGGGACAGACCCCAGAGCAGGAATAGCAGTGAATCCCTCTCCCACCAGATTCCACCAGGACACTGCATCCCTCTGGTCCCAAATGCTTTATTGAACTTTAATGCCCTTTAACCACCAACTCCTTCAGGGCAGGCTGGCACCTGAGCTACCTCATGCCATGGCTGCAGCACCAACACTCCTAAAACTCCTGAAAAAGGCAGAGCAGGCAGTGCTTTCATCTGAAATCTGCTGATCTCTCTGACCAGGGGCGACAGAGCCTGCTCCTGCTCCAGGTCCTCACGTCCAACAGCTGAGCTCCTCTGCAGGCATTGACCTCAGAGCCCCGAACAATGAGTGGGTTTATTTCAGAGCTTATCTCCCTCCCATCGAAGCGTTTGGACCTTAATGAGTTGCCCAAGGCCACGCAGCAGCAATGATGGGACCACGCTCGCTTTCCCCCCCTTGCTGGAGGAGAAGCCACACGTTCTTCTCCACACACCTTCCCACTTTTTTTTCTGAGGGAAAATTCTTCTTTTTTTTTTTTTTTTTTCAGGTTGGAAAACCTCCCTTCACAGGAATTCAATGGTTTAAGCGAGAAAAGCCTCTTTTGGGTTGACTCTGCTGGGTCAGAGTGGGCTGAAAGCCTTGAGGGGTGGGGGAGGCAGTGCCTGGAGCCAGCCCCAGCCTGAATTCCAGGAGAATGGGAATTCCACGTGGCACCCCTTGGCCTGGGGCCCCCAATGCTTCGGGGCTGCTCCAAGGGCAGGAATTTCTGATGCTGGGGCTGCTCCCACCCAGCCCCAGGAGCTGCTTGCGTCCCCAGGCCTTGGGCAGGCCTTGCTGAGCGCATTTGGAGTTCCCCTGGAGAAGGCAGATATCTTACACCTATTTTACAAATAAGATAACAGCCCTTGTCAAGGTGACCTGAGGGTTGTCCAGAGAGCACTGGCCAGTCCCAGGTGAGGGGACACAGCCCAGTGCCAGGTGCTCTCTGAGGGCTGGGCAGGTTCTTTTTGGGGGTGATGATTCCTCTGGAGGTCCTTGTGGTGCTCCAGACAGAAATTTGGGCTGGTGGGGTTGTCTCTGCCCACCAGAACATGCTCTGCTCCCCATCCAGGCTGTCTCACCCTACAGGTCCTTTAATTTGGGGACGTGCCCGTGCCAGCCCTGCTGCTGCAGCCCCGGGAGGAGCTCCCCTGTGAAGAAAAGGGGCCGTGCCAGGGCTGACCCCACAGACACACGCAGGTGACACGGTCTCAGCAGGAGCGTGGCCCTTCCCTTGCCTCTGGAGATGTCCCCACAGGGCTATGGCAGGCTGGAAAGGCCCCGAGCAGCTGTGACCCAGCAATTCCCCGTCAGATAAACCCCAAAGCCCCAGAGCCTGTCCCCAGCCCCGAGACCTGAACGGCCCCAAACGCCCACGCGCTGCCGAGCCACGGGGGCAGCTCTGAACCTCCCGAAGCCTTCCTGCATTCCAGCCTTCATCTCGGTGCTGTAAATAATCCTGCTGCCTCCCTCCGGGACATGATGTTCCTCATTCCTGCCCGGATCAGGCCGCTGCCCCCTGTGCCAGCTGGTGACACCGAGCGGGGGTGGCAGCGCCAGGTGGCAGCTGTGGCTCCAGCCCTGGCACCACAGAGCCAACAGCCAGGCCACCTCTGCCAGCAGGATGGTGGCATCCAGCCCAGGCCCGGGCCCTGCATTCCTGGGCGAGCAGGGAATGGTGATAACCAGCCCTCGGAATCTCAGAGTGCCAGCCGTGCTCCGTGCGCTGACACACTGTCCCCAGGGTGACACTGGCAGTGCCAAGCCCTGCCCACCCTCCCAGCAGCCCAGAGCATCCTGCAGCACTGGGCATGTCCATCATCCCCCAGGAACCAGCCCTGTTCTCCCCGGGGCATGAGCTGCCTGTCCCTGCTGCCCCCAGGCTTCCACTGAATTATCACCACTGAATTATTGCCCCCATTAAGTGCAACATAAATGCTAAAATTAATCATCAGCAAACAAATCCACACATTCCAGTGCATGGAATGCTGCTATCGGCCCAGGAGATTACCAGCTCAGCAGTCTCTGCACCCCAGGCTGGCCTGGGGAGTCCCTGGGGTGTCTTTTCATGCCCCGGTGCTCCCCAGCTTCCTGGTGCTTCCCAGACACTCATCCGTGCCTTGCACACCACCCTGGATGCTCTGTTGGTGGCCACATCCTCAGGTCCCACGTGGGGAGTTTGGCCAGAACAGAAAAAGGCAGAATGTGTTGCATTTATAATTACTGAAAATGGAATTTGACCAGGACTGCGCCTCCCACACCAGAAATGCCCCAGGACCATCAGTGGCCGCACAGGGCTGGGTCCTTTGCAGGGCAAGACCTCATTTTATCCTGATCACACCCAGCAGGACTTTGGAATAGCAGCTCCTGACACAGTGCAGGAAACAAAAGGGAATCCATCTGAGCAGGAGAGACATTGGGGCTGGGAAGGGACAGCCTGAAGGTCTCCTCTAAGTCATTCCCTGAGGAAAAATTACCTTGCACATGGTTGAGAACTTCATTGGGTTTTGCCAGCGCTGGGGGGACAAAAATCCAACCAGCTGGACTCCAGCCCTGCCAGCATCCCAGTCCCAGCCCCAGCAAGTGCAGCACTGAGGCACTTCGGGCTGGTTTTGTGTCCCAGTGTGCCCACACAGCACTTTCCTGCCTGTGCCAGGGGTCGGTGGCACTCCCGTGGACCTGGCATCCCGCTGCTGCTCTTGCTGGGCCCTCCGTGTGCCTGCCCAGGGCCTGATGCACAGAGCAGCTCAGAGGATGAGCAGCACCAGCTGCTCCTGCTTCCCTCACGCCAGGAGCCAGCTTTGGAATTTTACCTTTCGTCTCTCTTCGGCGGAGCTTCGCTAGGAAAAATGCCCTTTACTGATGGCAGAAGTCTCTTTCGGCATGAACATCCCAGCTAACTAACCCTGGATGTTAGTTAGCATCATCCAGGATGCCGTTTCCCCTCTTTCCGTGGTGCAGGATCCCTGTGGAGGCTGGAGCCCGGTGTTCCCGGGATTTGCCCTGTGACAGGAGCACAGGGAACACTCGTGGGCTGCTCCCGCTGCCGCGCCACCCGCTCCTGTCCCACAGCGCTCCGCGCATATCAGGCTGCCCTTTAAAAAAAACCCACTCGATATGAGTTATTAATGATATTTACAGGATAACTGCTCGGCAATTATTACCTCTGTCGGTCAGATGGCAATGAATCAGCCCCCTTCCCTCCGGCACCCTCCGGCAGGGTGTTCCTCTGGCGTGCTCCAGACACAATGATTGATTTGCATACGATGAGGTTTCTTGGCAGGAGCTGCTGATGCCTCGAGCGTGCACAAGGTACCGGGAATTTTTACTCTGGGAGCCAGCAAAGGCCACACCGCTGCCTTCTCCCTTCTCCTCACCCCAGCCGTGTGTTCCCTGCCCTCCTGTCACTGTCCCTGCTCCCTTTTCCCATCGTTTCCCAGCGCTCGGAGGTGGCAGCACATCCCGGTGACACCCGGAGGCGGGAGGGCAGCAGAGCCACCCCTGTGAACAGCCGGTGCCAAGCTGCCCTTGGGGACAAGGGGAACACGGGAGATCAACTCCTCCACAGCAAACAACCCCCTGCAGCTTCCTTCTGGTGGCCAATTCCTTTGGGGACATGTCCCTGTCCCATTCCTCATCCCATTCTGTGCTGATGAGATGCTGTCCATCTCATCACCTGCAGCATCCTGGCCAATACCTGGCTCCTGCACTCTCAGATCCCTCTGGGAGGAGAGGAGAGGAGTCCAGCAGCCTGGAGAAGAAAGAGAGGAGATCAGGATCCTGGAGAAGAGAGGAAATCAGGGTTCTGGAGAGCAGAGGAGATCAGGATCCTAGAGAAGAGAGGAGTCCAGGAGCCTGAACACAAGAGGAGATCAGGATCCTGGAGAAGAGAGATCAGGATCCTGGAGAAAAGAGGAGATCAGGAGCCTGGAGAGGAATCCAGGAGCCCGGACACGAGAGGAGATCAGGATTCCGGAGAAGAGAGCTCAGGATCCTGGCCCCAGCTTGGCACAGCGCTGCTGCCATGGGCAGGGCACGACGGCAGCGCGGGATGAGCCCCGTCCCCCACTCCGAGCTGGCTGCTCCCTGGCCTGTCACAGGAGCTTTTCCAGTTCCAAAGGCTGCCTCCCCCAAACCCCTGGCAGCTCCCGCGCCAGGAGAGCGAGCGGCACCTCGGGGGTGGCTCCCGAGCAGCAGCTCCCGGCCGGCCCCTCCCGGCTGACCGCTGGCCCCTGCCAGGGGCGGCGGAGGAACCTGGCAAACCCAGGAGCGCGTGGCCAGGTGTGGCCCTGGCCGGGACCGTGCCTGCGAGGCTGATGGCAGATAGCCCGGCCCGAGCCTCCCGCACATCCCCGCGCGGGGCGCACCGCCCGAGCTGTCTCCTGGGCGGACAGCGGGGCTTCCCCTCGCTTCCCCGCTGCTCCCATCCCTTTGAACCTGGAAACGAGAGAGCCTCTGCTTTCCGCTGCCAATCCCCGCTCCCGGGCCGGCGCGCCGGGGTCGGGCGCTGGCACAAAGCGCCCCATTGTCCATCCCGGGGGCGGAGAGTCGGCCGGAGCTCAAAGGCCGGGCGGACGCTGCCCACCGCGGCCAACAAAAGCATCTTCTGCTGCCCCCGGCCCGTGGCAGGGGAGGGAGGGCGCCGGGGTGACGTGAATATGGGTTATTGTCACCCAGAGCATGGAGGGACCCGCGCAGGGGATCAAACGGCCCAGGCCGGAGCGGGAAGGGGTGGGGTGAGGGGGGACATCCAAAAAAGCTCTTCTCCCTCTTCAGATCTCCCCTTATCTGCCCCGGCTATCTCCTGGGCTTAGCCCGGGTGTACCTGCTCGCAATTACCTCCTCAAGCCAATCAGGCGCCGAGCACAGCCCTCGGTCCCCTTGACTGAGGTGATTTATAAATGACTCACTGGCAGGTTTGAGCGCAGACCTCTGCACAGCTCCTCGGCAGCACCTCTCCTGCCACATCTGCCCCCCTGCGCAGCACCGGCCGCTCTCCGAGGCGCAGGTAACTCCAACAATCGGGCTCTTTGTCTGGGTGGGCGTGGGGGATTTACACTCCGGTTGCACAGCCACTGGGTGTGAGCCGCAGTATTTGGAGAACTGGTACTTCTTTTTTTTCTTTTTTTTTTTTCTTTTTTTTTCCTCTTTTTTCCCCTCCTTTCCCCCCTTTTCTTTTCCTCCCTCCTTTCACCAAGGGGATTTACAGCGGCAGATTTACTCAGGAATTAGCAACACCAACGATCCAGCAGCTTGATTTATTATGAAGAGAGAGGCTGGAAGAGCCAAATATGTGAATTAATTATTGCTAGAATAAATCCTGTCATCTTATCCTGCCTGGTTCCTGCTGAGATGTGTGGAGGGATTTGCCTGATACAGGACAGGCAACACTGATGAAAAACACTCAATTTCTAGACCCTTGTTACGAGCAGAACTTTCTGTGCGTGGGACTGTGGAAAGTGGTCCCTGCCCTGAGGATGATGCAGCCCAAATTGGGATTGCACATCCCGGGATAGAGGGAAGGGATGTGGGGCCCAGGGCCTGCAGGCAGTGGTTGGGAAGCACTGGCTGTGCACAGGAACCGAGCTCAGGAACGGGGATTTGGCTGTACAGGGCCTCCTGGTGCTCACAGTCGGGTTAGGAGGGAATTTAAAAGCTGGGAATCGGGAGTGCTCCCAGACTGAGACCTGTCACACCGAGTGCAGGGTCTCCAGCTCTTCCCAGTGCCATTTCAAGGGATGTTTAGGTCCAGTCTGGGCAGGCTCCTTCGTATATAAGCAAGAGGAACTATCCCCTCAGTCTTGCTCCATGGTGGAAAACTGCAGTTCCCGCAGCTGGGATGCTTTCTGTCCTGCCCTGATAAGATTTGTCCACACCTTATTCGTAAGCAGGCTGAAAGCTGGAGCGGGGGACGTGTCCTTCTTCCCCTCAGAGCTAAGTCTCTGCAGTGACATTGGCCCTGCTCACGCCGTGGTTCTGCCCCGGGTCAGAGATTCCCGGTACAGAAATGCCGTCCCACCCTCCACCGCCAGGGCAGGATGGACGGGGTGACCCCAGGGGTGTTTCCTTCTCCGAGAGTGGATCCGCAGGGCTGGGAGCATGAGGAGGAGTGAGCTCTCAGCAGGCATCCCAGATCAGTGCTGGCAGGAGCTGCAGGAACGCTGCAAACTTTTTAATTCCTTTGGATTTGCGTTGCCCACCTGCACTTCAAAAGCCTGTGCCAGAGACGCGTGGAGAGCAGAGACTGCGGCGCTGAGGGACGACAAAGTCTCGCTTCTCCTTCCTCTAAATGCCCTTTCCACTTCACTCCTGCCCATCTCAGCTGCCTTTTCCACGGGAAGGGGATGGGGACAGCACTTCCAGGGATTGGCCTGAGATGCTGCTGGGGTCGAGCCCTGCTCTGCCACATGCAGCACGGTGACAGCCTGGGGGGAGAGCAGGGCAGGGGAGCTTTTGGAGGACCACGGTGGGGTGTAGGGACATCCCAAAGCACAGCACCCCGGGCCACGTGCCCGGTGCCTCACCCCAGCCCAGCCCTTCCTCGCAGAGCCACGGCGCTGATGCGGCTCCGACAGCAACGGAGACTTGGGGTGGGGTTGGGAACAAATCAAACAAATCCCAGGGAAAGTGGATCCAACCTGGGCTTTGCTGCCCTGGTGTCAGTGCAGGGCAGATCCCCCGTGCCCGCAGCGTTTGCTCCCTCACAGCAAAGCACAGGGGCTGAGCTGCTGAATAGAAACATTTCTCTTAATAAACACCCTGTGAGCCAAACATTTTGGCTTCAACCTCAGTAGCTGGCAGATGCCTGCAGATTTGATTATTCTGGTTACCAGGCACAGAGCTAGTTTGGTTAGAAACTCGTGTGAAGTGGTACATCAAACATTGGCACCGGCCCAGCCCCGGCAGCACAAGAGCTCTGCCCGCTGCCTGTGCTGGGCTGGGCCACTCACAAGGAGAAAAGGGCCATCTGCCTCATGGAAATCACCTACATAACACTCCAAGTGTTGGATCTGAACAGGAAGGGAGCACTGATTTAATGCCTGCTGTTGGGTGCTGAAGGTGCAGGAGTGAGGGGATGCGATGGCAGGTCCTGGGGGGCGAGGGGCAGCTCACTGAGGGTGGGATGGGAGCGGCAGCTGGAGGGAAGCAGAGATGTCTCCTCCCGGCCCTGCACTGTGGCACAGGACCCATCCCATGCCTGCCCAAGATCCATCCGAGCCCATGAGCACCTCCTCTCACCCCCTTCTCCCTCTGGCTTTTATTCCACCAGCCATCACGGTGGTTCCTCCTGGAAAACGGACAGGAACAGCAAAGTTTTGACTGAACTTTATGGATTCTGGCATTTTGCCTTTGCTGAGGCATGGATATTTTTCCTAACTGATTTATATGCTCTTCTGGTGTCTTCCTCTTCTATTTCTAATGCGTAAATATTAAGAAAAGGTTAAACCCCAGGGACAAATGTGTGTGCCCAGTGCATGGCATCAGCCCCCTGAACACAACCCCTGCTTCCCTGCCCCTGCTTCTTCCCCCTCCCCAGATTACTGGGAGTGATTTTTTTCCCAAAAATACTCATGCCAGAAATGTGGGACTGTAGATGTGTCCTTACCACTGCCAGCTTTTCTTCCCAAATCAGTTCTTTTGTAGGTGAAGCCAGTGGCCATCCAGAGCCAAAGGTAAAACAAAACCAAATCAATCAAATTTTTAGTGTGAAAAAGAATTTATGTTTAAATGGCCCAGCTGAAGACTCTGGGGTACCTTGGTGGTGAGTTGTTGGTGTGGTCCACCAGCTGAACTAGGTCCTGGCACGTTCCCAATGCCAGGAGGTGGCAGGGAGTGCCCAGGGAGTGTGGGGTGAATTATACAACATCTTCTGAAACAGCTGAGCTGAGTGAGTGACAGCAGGAACCTCCTTCTGCTCCTGCCTGGGAGCCCGGAGAGGCGTGAAAGGCAGAGGGGAGCGGGAGTGTGGCAGGAGGGTGAGGGAGAGTTCAGTCCAGGCGCTGCAGAGCCTGGCACTGCCACGTCTGGGACTGCCACAGCTGGCACTGCCACATCTGGGACTGCCACGTCTGAGACTGCCACAGCTGGCACTGCTATGTCTGACAGTGCCACGTCTGGCACTGCCACATCTGGGACTGCCATGTCTGGGACTGCCACAGCTGGCACTGCCATGTCTGGTGCCTGTGCCACGCAGGTCTCAGGGAGGAACTGGTGGCTTCCCCTGCTGACCTTGCAGGACCTGGGCCCTTTCACGGAGCTGCCCCAGGGCTCCTGTGGCACCTGCAGCCGCAGCCGGGCGGACGCGGCGCTGAAGGCTCCGGTCCAGGGGCACGGGAGTCAAGACCTTGTCCTGGTGTTGCAACCAAACCCTTGCACCTGTGCCTGTGCTCTCCCGGCAGACCTGGTCTGGGGGATAGGGGGGAGCTGCTTTTATGGCCCTTTCTTGGGCAATGGGGCCAGGAGGGGGTGTTTTGGATGGAGATTCACACGGGATTGGGAAGAGGTTGGACCTCTGAACCCAAACCCGAAGCAAACAGCACAGAGGGCTGGGTGTGCCTTGCGCAAGGAGAAGGGGGATGGAGAGGGGACAGGAGAAGGAGGAAGCGTCATTTCAAGAGCACTGATTTTTAATCCCTGAAATTAAGAAGCAGCTGGTTGAATGGGACATTCATTCCTTGAGTGTCCATCTCCAGCACTGGGGTTGCTTTGGGCCCTGGTAGCACGCCTAAGGCAGGGATCAGATGGCTCTCCCACCAAATTTTGACTCATTCCTTGGCCTGGAGCTCCTGTCCTGTGCCTACGTCGGTGCAGGAAAGTGGCCTCGTGCCAATGGCTCCTATCAACAGCAGCCAGGAACCTCAATGTGACTTTCCTCTTCCCAAGCACAGCTATCACCAGCACGGGGACAGCAGATAAGAGCTCAGTGATTGTGTTTGCAGGACGAACTGTGGGAGAAAAGGTCTGTGCCTGGCATGCACAGCCTGGTTTGGGACTGGCAGGGCTGGGATCAGCCAGGTCTGGACCGAGGGCACACTCATGACCTGCTGGGACAACGTTGGTCACCCACATCACGTTGCTGGAGTGGAGCAGTTCTGCTCTCATGCGTTGTTTGCTCCGAGTATCACATCCCATTTGTGTACTCAGTGAGGTCAAATTTTACGTTTCTGAGCATCACCCACTGCAGGGATGGGCTGCCTGAAAACTTGTGAGCACTTGGAGCTCTTCTCCCAGACCCTGTCCCTCATTTCCATGCTCATGCTGGGAGAGAGATCTTGAAAAACCTGGTCCCTGCAATGCAGCAGCTGACTGGCACTCTGCTCTCCCCTCCACACTCAGGGAATTGCTCCGGGGTCCTGCCCCAGCTGCAGGGTTCAAACCAGCTCTGCAGCTTGCTGTGGGCTCATCCCACCAGCACCAGGCCAGCTGGCTTTGCCTTTTGTTCAAGGAGCAGCCACGCAGCTCCTCGTGCTCTTTAATTCCCAAATCTCAGAAGCTGAAGCTGCTGTTTGATCTAGGGCAAGGCCGTGATAAGCCAAGTCAAGAACTTGACTCTGTCCGAGACGCTGACATCACGAGCCTGTTTGTTTAAGATGGAATTTAATCATGGAGATATTTTCCCTCTATACCTGCTCTGTTTATTATTTTTTTCTGATTGCCAGCACTTTCCCTCAGTGGGGGAAATTCATTAAAGAGCTGGGATTTAATTGGCTGCTTGGGTCAGTGTGGTGGCAGAAGGGATGGAGATCAGAGAGATCACCAGGAACTCGGCAGGGAGTTTATCAGCTCTCAGAAGCTGTTGCTGAGTCTGGACCTACAAAATATTCACCACGGAGAACTGGAAATTCCGAGCAGAGCTGTGGGGCTGGGAGAAAGGCTGGGAACAGCCACAGGATCACGGGAAACGTGGGAAAACCATGACAGGCTTTTGGCATGAGGGACTGGGAAGAGCCCAGGACACCGATTAGTTCAATTATCCAAAGGCAAAGCTCGTCTTTGCTCTTGGAGGGGAATCTCCAGGGGAAAAGGAGCAGCAGGGATGCCCTGCAGAGGGCACTGGATCAGGCACTGGCGCTGCAGGAAGAGGGACCGGTCTCCTCTTTGCTCCAAAGCCGTGGGCTGAGGTCCCTCCCGAGCCCCGTGGGTGCAGCTCAGAGCTGGAACCACAAACACCCCCGGGCCGGGGCAGTTTTACAGCAGAGTGCTCTTGATGGCCCCTGTGATCTCCAAAGGACCGGCGTTGATGACCTCCCTTTCTAGACCCATTAGCTGCTATTTGCATAATGATTCTGTTGACCTAAATTCTCCCCAAAGTTTCGGCTCCCTGCATCATCCTTTCCTCCCTGCCCTGCTCTGCTACAATCTCCTCCTGTCCTCCGCTCCCAGGCACCAGCCAGGGCTCTCACAGTCCTGTGGAAGGACCTTTTGCTCACCCTGGTGTCAAGATGTCAAGGTGTGCCCTGACTTTCAGCAGCACCCGGAGAGGGGAGGGGAGGTTCTGGCACATCCAGATCACCCCGCGAGCTCTCAGCAACCTGGATGTTTTTTCTCGATACATTCTTCTGCCTGAATCACCGGCTTTTCCCACCCCCTCTTCTCCTCCTGTGTTGGGCAATGAGCCATTTAGATACACGCCAAAACACAAGTAATTACCGAGATCCTCGTTTTATATTTGACCGCTTCCTCCCTCCCCTCCCAGCCCGGCCAGTTCGGGGTGACTGTCCCCTCTCCCCAGGCATCTCCGGGCACGGTGAAATAAGGGATGTCTGGAGTTCATCATCCCTTCGGTGAGACCCAGATACCGGGCAGGACTGGTCTGCCGGGATGTTTTGGCATCTTCATCACTGGCATGAGTTAGCAACAGTTATCTCCCCGAGCATCACTTCCTAGAGCAAACCGGGCACTCGCCCCCGGCCAGCGAGGATGGGAAGGCTGTGGAACGCTGGACGGGCTGGGCAGCGTGGCAGGAGCTCCTCGGCTGGGATGCAGCCCTCCATCCCGGTGCCAGTATCAACCACCGGGGCGAACCGGCCCGGCAAAGCCTCGCCAACCCCACCGAGGGTGAAACCGAGGCATGGGAAAGGTCAAGTGTCTCGCCCGAGGCAAAAAGGCACTCCCGGAGCCGGGATTAGCACCCCTGCCCGCCTGCCAGGCCATCCAGGTCCCTCCGCACCGCACCGCTCATTAGCACCGCTCATTAGCATCGCCCATTAGCATCACCTCCGAGGAGCTGGGAGCGCTCCCGGGGCCGGGGAGCTGCGGCAGCCCCTGGAGCTGGGAGAAGCCACTCCCAGGACCTGCCTCTCCGCCACGGGGAAACTATTTAGGGTGGAGAAGCTCGGGGAGGGCTCCAGACGCTGGAGGTGTCCGCTCTGTTATAGCGCAGGTGGGGCCAACTCCAGCCACATTCTTGGCTTTGCTCTTTCTATAATTTTTTTTTTTCCTTCTTTTTTGGGAAAAATCCAAATGATGCAGAGATGAGCCAGGCCAGGCCTCGCTATGCCATCGAACGTCCTGCCTACTCCGTCAGCCTCTTCGACGAGGAGTTTGAGAAGAAAACCAGAACTTACCCCTTCGGGGAGAAACTGAGAAACCTGTTCAGGTAACAGGGAACACTGCAGAACATAAACCAGATTTAGTCAGGAATTGGAGGGGGATAATTCAGACCTGGGAATGCAGATCCCATTTTTATCCTGGGGAACCGTGGTCTTCAGGGGTTTGACGGATGAAAGGCATGGGAAAAAAGCAAATTAGGCTGAAGAAAATGAAATTGGTGGCTCTTTTCTCAGCAGAACAGTTTGCACTGAGTGCATTTAGGATTTGGGGTCCTGTTTTCCAAGGTTTTTTTTTTTTAATAGTGGAAAGAGAACAATTGGTGATGTAGAGATGTGTGGATTATTTTTTTTTTAAGCTTTCCAGCTGGGATTTCCTTTTCTCAACTTTCTGATCAAAACCAATACCACCTTAAAGAAAGGTTTATAATTATGCAAACGAAGGTTAATAACCCTGCTGATCACTTTCTTGGAAATCCATCTCCACTCCACAGAAAAAAGTAGGCAATAATACAGGAAAGAGAGGGCTCAGAATCTGCTGGGGGAGAAAGACTGAGACATTCCTAGGAAAATCCTTCCTTACTTCCAGCTCATTTGCTTCCTCCCTTCTTTGCTCATTTGCTTTTATTTTTCTATCTCCCTTCTAGATGTTCAGCTTCCAGGTTCAAGCTCACCCTCTTCTGCCTGTTCCCAATCCTGGCGTGGCTGCCCAAGTACAAAATCAAGGACTACATCCTGCCCGATGTCCTCGGCGGGCTCAGTGCGGGGACAATCCAAGTGCCACAAGGTGAGCAGCGTCACTCCCTGGGTGTCCAAGAGGGAATGACACCCTGCCAGCTCGAGGAAAGCTCTGCAGGTGATGCTGATGCCCAGCTGGGAGGGGTTTTGTGTTTTACTGATGACCCCAAGCTCTACCTGCAGTCTGGTTGTCCCGGTATTTATTTCCCTGCCTGTTCCCCTCGTGTTTTGCAGGGATGGCCTTCGCCCTCCTGGCCAATCTGCCTCCTGTCAACGGGCTCTACTCCTCCTTCTTCCCCCTGATCCCCTACTTCTTCCTCGGGGGCATCCATCAGATGGTGCCAGGTGAGGAATTGTCTGCACAGGACAGTTAAATGCTGGCTGGGAATGCTGTGTGTCCCACGACTGGGACGTTTGTGGCATCGCCGATTCCGGCTGCACTGCAGGATGTCACCCCAGTGACCCTGTGCC
>VXBQ01001148.1:106067-122825 GCA_013400175.1 Phainopepla nitens | reverse complement strand
GGTAATTTATGTTACACTGTGTTCTGCATCATACCTATTCTCAACTAAATAATTTTGCTCCTCAGATTTTGTATACAGAAACTGTATGCAGGCAGTCCATCTAGTGATAAACAGAATAATAAAATCCCCAGTGGAAACTATTCAAAAATCAAAATGCAAGAATATAATTTGTAGCATTATTTCTGCATTATTTAGTTCTGTAGCTGTTCCCTGCAATTCTCTGATTAAAGCCTTGCAATTGGCAGTAGATGTCACAAAGATAGAACTGTCGCCCTACTTCTTAGAATCAGAGCTTCTTTAAACATTGTAGACTTTCTTACATTCATAACTGAATATATTTTGTCAAAAAATCTCATTTTTGGAGACCTTATACTGGAAAGCTTGGTTTCCCATAGTTCCTGGAGACAATGGGAGGTAAACCCAGGAGTACATAATGCCACACAATAGTTTTTGAATTTGGACAACATTAGGGTGCTTCTTTTTCTTCCCTATTTTGTGCCTAGTAAGGAAATCTGAAAGGATTGTCTTGTTGTTACAGAATGTGCCCAAGATTTATTGGATCTATTTCTCCACAGCCTTTGTCGAGCTATATGAACTTTCCAATCCTTTATTTCTGTGTTTTGATACTGGAAAAATGCCTTTATCTGGCTTTATTTAAGTTTTCTGAAATAATGTTCTTTCATTGATGACTTCATTCAAATGGAGTGACTAGCATTATTTAGAAATATATGGATGAAAAATAAAAATGGTGATATTAACTTAAAAATACATTTTGTTATTTTGAAAGTGTCATATCTGAAGAGAAAATTATTTGGATAAATTATTTATAATCAAATGTAATAAGAAAAACAACATAAGTTTCAAAGAATATTTGCATTATAATTGGAAGAGGAAAAGGGAGAGGAATAAGGGGTTTTTGTAATGTTTTATTCATAGGCAGCATAACAAGACATATAGTTGAATTCAGTCCCATTTGTCTATCATAAACAGAAATGCCAGTACCTGGGGAAAATTTTTACCATAATTTAGATCTCTGATTCTTATAAAGATCAGGGAAGTAGAACAGACATTAAACCCGGAAGTAAACAGTCTCCTATTCAAATATCTGTTTGAGAAGCTACGTTTTGTATTTTGTGTCATTTACGCCATTTTTATCACATAAATTATCAGAATTAAACAGAAAAATTAGGTACCAGAAATATCAGTGGTATATATAATTTTTTCTCAGAGTTTATGAGAAATACCTGTCTTTTTCTCACCTCCTGCACAGAGATCCGAACTTTTTTTTTAATTAATCTGACTTAAAAAAATCTTAAAAGTTTTTCTCCCTTCATTATCGATCATGTGGTGTGACTATGGAAATAACCATGGATTTCCATTGCAAGATACAGATATTTAAAAAATTACTGGATTTGAAACCCTCCTGATACATCTGGTTTACTAATGAGACTAATTCCTGTCTCATATTATGCTCTCCGCATAATTTTCTTGATCAGGACTAGCTCTTTAATTGGCATAAGTTAAATTACAGCTTATTAAACATTTTTGCTGTGTCTCTTTCTCCTGTCATTGCTTCAGATGGTGAAGTAAGTAGAAGAGAAATGACCAAGCTTGCAGAAAATGTTGAAGAGTTCACTTGCATTGAGACAAGTCCCAAGAGATGTTGGTAACCTTTACAGAAAAGATAGTAAAGGGCAAGATGTTAACTGTAGCTCTTAGGCTGGCAGCCTTCTTATCAAGAGCTGCAGTAATGTCTAGGTTTATGCACTCCATTTGCTCTCATTGAAAATGCAGACCAGGCATATCACATACTTAACATTCAGCAAGAGTGTAATCACTGCGTCTTACAAGAAGTTACTCTGTTTTACAAGGAAATGCCTGTTAACAATGTGTTAAGCTGAACTTGAGAGGCAAAAAGGACATCCAAATTATGAAAATCTAGTTTTTCCATAATATTATAACAGTAATACTCATAAGTAAGTCAATCTTTTTCCAGCAAGGCCAAGTTCTTGTCTTTACACAGCCAATAACTTGCATATCTGGCTTATATTGACAGCTATATTATAAATTTTTAATTTTTTTTAATACACACTCCATTTTCATCTTGTCCTCTGAGAAGATGGTGCAGCTTTTTATAGTAGCTGAGGAATGAGAGCAGCAATCCCTCTTTCTCTTAACTGTTATGTTTTTGAACTTTAAATTCCTTCTAGGCCAAATATCAAAGAATGCAAGCTCGCTAACAAGACCAATCTGGCTGTGATGAAGGAAAACCTTGATTAATAATTAAATGTATATTTTAGGCAGTGTTGTGGCCTAATGTTGTTGTACATTGTAAGGATTTTTTTTCTTAATACAAAATATTGTGATATGAGATAGATGCAATTGTTTTGAATTGTGCTACTTGGAAAATTTGGTTATATTGGGTGCCAAATTCATAAACTAAACACTGACATTAGATTTTCATGTATGAGATGGTCCACAACTGAAACAAAACAGGTTTCTGAGTCACTAAGATAGAGTGTTTGAAATTTTTCCCCTTCTTCTCCTGAAGCTTTCAAAACTACCTTAAATATTGCAGCTGCATCCTCCTTCTAAAGTCTAGTAAATTTACGAGTAGCCTGGAGATTTCATCTTGGTTTCTTTATGTTTTTACTTTTCTGTTGTATCATGAAATTGCCATAATCAGCTGTTTGTTTTCCAGACTAATTTTAAAGTTCATTTTCCAAAAGAATTGTTCTTTATCCCTTGAACAATGATAAATGCACCTCCAGAGTCACACCTTGACTTTTTAGTACCTGTAAGCATTCTTGCAGAAATGTGATGGTATGACGAGTATACAGAAAAAGGTGCAGATAGTATTTCTGGGATTTTCTCTTTCTTTTGCATCTACATTGCCTTAGATAAAATGATCTGGTGGAATAAAATATGGAAAAGAAGAATAATGAATTTGCAGGAGAAATAATGGATTATTAGAGCTCAAAAAACATCTCTTTTTTTAAATCCTGCATTTCCCGTAAAAACCTTAGACAAAGTGGGTGTTTTTTTCAGAATTCATGTAATTGCACATTTTCTAAATAGCTGGGGAACCTTCTGCCCTTCCCCAATGAAGGTTGGAGGTTTTAATTTATTCTCCCATGTTAACCATAAGAAATTAGGAGTATGGAGATTTTCCCTTGCTGATCACACCTAGGTTTTCTCAGGACACCAGCTTTCAAGTATGGAAATTTTTATTCCTGTCACATCAGTTGCACTTAGTTTATCAGAAATACTGAATTATCAAAAGTAGAAGCCATCTATTCAATTTATTCTACCTTATAATTGCTTCTGTACTGAAGTGTTCATATTTGCATAAAAATTTGTAAGTTTATTATAATGCTACTTTTTATATTTTCTCTCTTATGCAAGAAAATGGCAGTCACTTCAGTAAGTGTTTCTGTCAGTTATATGAAGATATTTGAGATCATGTTATAATGCATTCTAGCTTTACAATGATTTAGATGAAGTAGAATTTCACATTCTCAATTTTCTGTACAGTAGAAATGGCATCAGTGATTTAAATAAATTAGGAGACAGTCACTGTAATAGGAAACACCAGAGATTTAAAATATTGGTGATTAAGTAATTGGTGATGTTTGTGTTTAGTCTTCACCAGCATGGATAATTCCTAGCACGATGATCCTCTGTACCGAATCACACCTCTAGAAGAGAAATTAAACAAAAGAGAAGCAACAAAAATAATGCACTTCTGAACATAGCATAAAGGCAAATCTGCAAATTTGTAGTGTATAGGGAAAATTTTTAGAAAATATAGGGGAAAGTAAGCACATTTTAATTTAAGAATCCATAATGACATGGCTAATAGTGCTTAATGAGTGTGTCATGACTGTATTCCTGAAAATATTAAAACATATGTCTGCCATTTGTAGTTTTATACTTTGTGAAATGCTATTAGGTTATGCTNCAGAATTCAACACATTGTCAATAGGGGGGTTAATTGCTATTTGTGTGAAACTGAAAATTATATATATCCTTCCATCAAGAATTATGCTTAATAAGCACTGTGATTTTTTACTGGTTCTGCAAGTACACACATTTAGATGTTTTTCATTACCTGCGCAACTTGAAATTG
This sequence comes from Phainopepla nitens, assembly GCA_013400175.1. Lineage (NCBI taxonomy): Eukaryota > Metazoa > Chordata > Aves > Passeriformes > Bombycillidae > Phainopepla > Phainopepla nitens. The sequence continues at coordinate 118,696 of VXBQ01001148.1, read as the reverse complement.
TTTGCACTGACCTTAGTACAAATAGGCCTACCTAAAGGAAAACAACAGTCAACTGGGAGCAGCCCACAACGTTATTTACAAAAATACTCTATATGACTTAAGCAAATTATTTTGCAAGATAATAATGAGTTTTGCTGAGTTTCAACGCAAGCTTGGTGGACTGGATAAGTGTTTAAAAGCTGGAAAGCATAGATGGACATATCCTTGCAGGAATTTTTCTTAGGTTCTTCCTTGAAATATTTTGGATAAATCTAATCCATCATTCAAGAGAACATCTCAAAAATGATATTCATCTGGATAAAGAAATATCTGGTGATGAGTTTTTAAATCACCGTGACCCTATGGACATGACCAAATTTTTTAAAGAGTATAAAAACATCTTGAACGAGAGTGCTAGTGGTATAAACTTGACCTCCAATAAAAATAGAATGGAATACATTTAATTTATCATGGTTTTCTTAAGACTTTAAAAATACATAAAGACAATACTTTTTCTTTTAAAATGTGGGAAAGTGAAAGTGAGTGAAGCCATAGTGCTACATTAAAGACAGAGCAGTCCAGTTGGAGAAGATTCAAAGACAATGAACAAGAATGACTGGGGTTTATAAGTAGTATTTCTTCATAGAGAAAGTTCTTTGTTTTGGCCTAAACACAAATCAGCTGTATTACTCATGACAGATATTTGTCTTGACCAAAATATTCTTTCTTCAGGCGTAAGCATAATAATTCTATTAATAGAAGTGGTAACAAAGAGATAACTAAAGAAAACTTTTCATACACTGTTGTCACTAAAGACNATACAGTATATGGCTAAACAGTAGATTTTTTTTTTTACCGTTTGGTACTTCAGAACTCGGATGGAAAGCCAAAATTTTCCTGTGCTAAAGGATCCAGTGGCGTTCTGATATAGGCCCTTGTCCAGATCATTGGAGTAAATGGTTCTTGTGAGCACTGGCATTTGGCCAGCAGTTAAACCTGCTACAGGTATCAAACTGCAAGTTACTCATTTGTGCCTCCCTAATAGGTCCAGGATTTTATTTCAAGTCAGAATTTTATTTTAATCTCAAAAATTTCAAAAATATGTTGTGATCTCTAGTTAGGTCAACTCTAAAATTCACCTTAAATACCTTTAACAGTACTAGCTGATTGTGTGCGGAAAAACTAGAATATCTTCTAAGCTATCCAAACCTCTGCTACTTGAACAGAACAGTCAAAAATCTTATAAGAAAAGTCATAGTTAAGTGTTTTTGATGTCAGCCTTGGGACACCATATAAATAAACGGTTTGAGAGGTGCCGTAATGTTTCTCTTCAACTAATTCAAAAGTATATGGAATATATATACATATATATCCTTTAGGTAATCATATTGAAGATTACTATTTTGATTTAGATAGGATAGNTCTATGTAATACTCTTCTTCCTCCTCTTCCTGGCAAACACAAGAGCATTTGTGCTAAGCAGAAGTGCCCTGGACTGGGATAATGGTATTTGGGCTGATTTCTGTTTTTGAAGGGAGAATTCAGCTTTTGTTCCAGCTTTTGCAATGTGTACTTCTCTTTTAACTTTTTTTTTTTTTTTTTTTTTAAATAATGTAAGGAGGGAAATTTTCTTTCATCTTGGCCAATGGTGCTGAAACAGAAAATAGCCAGGAAAGTAGATTACCGAGTGGTAATTTATGTTACACTGTGTTCTGCATCATANAGGATAGGAGAGGATAGGATAGGACAGGACAGAATAGAACAGAATAATTCAGCTTGAAGGGACCTACAGTGATGATCCAGTCCAACTCCAGTCAAACACTGAGTTCAGAGATCTGCTAAGACCTTGTCCTGTAAAAATTGGTTCAGAACCTGTGTTGCTACTAGAAAGGCAATAATCCAGATTTTGATAGACAATGATGACCTAGATTTTTTTAGGCTGCAAAACCTATTTTTTCACCTATGAATCAAGCAAGACTCTTGCAAACCATTCTCTGGAGTAAAACTCCTGATTAGGGACGACTCTTGGTTGTCTTGGTGGTCTTTGCTCTTCTCTGTGTACTTTAGTCTCATTAAGAGGTCTCAGAAGAACTACATAGCCATTGTTTACCTGCTCTCTTCTTCTATGCTCTTTCACTTCTGAGATAAAAAATAATGGAGCTACTTTTTAAAAGTCTGTTAGTAGTCTGGATCTCCTCTCTATGAACCAAGGAACAGCAGTCACCTGCTTTGGTTATGACTTATTTAAAAGCCAAGCTAAGGCTGTAGAATAGAGAGATCTGCAAATTCTTCAGATATTAGTGAGAATACTTTCTTCTGGGAACAGACTGTTAATGGTATCAAATTGATAATACTGTAGTTTAAACTCTAAAATTACTCACATATTTTTCTGATTTCTGTTAGTGCAGGTATATGCCTTCTCCTGCTTCCTTGAGTCAAATACATTTGTTGAGAAAGGTGAAAGAGTGAACTCTGTAATTTTCAGATAAGAAAACACTAACTATAAATTAAAGGGAGGATAAGCCCCTTTGTTTGTATCAGTTCTGCCTATTTTCTCTCTGAGATGCAAATTCAGCAATCTGCAGCCCTGTGACAACTATCATCAAGAATCTAGACATCATCACCTGAAAAGCACAATGTCTTTATCTGAATCACAGGAAGGCTGTGATATATTACTTTTAAAATAAAACTTCAAGTATAAGCAAGTTGATGTTTTTAACAGAACAGAATAGAAAGGATAATGTAGGAATTAACAGTACAATGGTAAACTACGATGGACTTTTAGATCATGGTTTTCCGTACATATCAACGTATGGTCCTGGAAAAATTGTTTCATTTCCTTGTGGTTAATTTTTTTCTTTGCAAAATCTAAACTAATCTTTCAGTTCAGAGAGTGTGCTCCCCAAAACAGGAATCTTCTTTGTACGGTGTCAGCACCTAATGGAAATGGATCCTGTTTCCTACCCACTTTCTGTTCCTCTGCAGCAGTGACTTCAAAAATTAGATTGACTTCCAAACAACTTTGAAAAATTACAGGTATTTGCATCCAAATTCCTGTAATATTTGAGTAAGAAAACAAATTACTATTCATGTATGAGGCTATACTTTCATATTTGATTTTATAAGAAAAATGCAAAGCAATATGACGGCATAAATATATTTATTCCCATTTAGGCATTTTATGACATTTCTGTACATATTTGCTTCATATTCAATACAAGTTGTCTGGAATTAACTTGGTAAAATAAGTACCTAAGCTTTCGCTGCACTTTCTAGTTGCTTCATAATACTCCTTAGTATGAGTTTTGCCGCTCTGTTAAAATATGAATAAATCACTAGCATGTTTAACACTTTTTAGGGGGATACCTCATGGCTTAATAAAATTAAGCTTCTGATTTCCTTGAATAATTTCTTTTTTTTTCTACTGAAAAATTGGGAAATATAAACAGCATTCAAATATATTTTTTGTTTCTTTAAGTGTTAGGCCTCAGGAAATCTTTAAAATATATGATATATTTCAGAAACCTGTAAATAGATGAAAAATTAATTCGTTTTATCAGGGTACATAATAAAACTGAAGAGGTCTAAAATTTAAGAGTTGAATATTTCTACAACAGCCAGAGTATTTTGAAATTCCAACCTTTATTTCAGTAGTGCCAAGGTTAGATCTCAAAAATTATTCAGCGCACACAGTTTAGAGACCAGAAAATCTCTGAGGGATTTAGGTCTGAGGATTTTCTGAAGACTGCAGATGCCTTTTTACTTTTGAGTTCTGTTGAATGTTCAGAGAAGTTGACAGATCTCAGCTGAGATCTGAGAAGAAATTAACTCCATGGAGCTTCTGGGGTATCAGTCTAGCCAATTCCTTTACATATACTTTGACCTGTATTTCTCGATGCTTTGGCTTAGTAATATTTATTCAGGTGTTTAAAATTGAAGTAGTTTGTATATTTTTTAGGTACCAATTTAAGTCCAGACTAGACATGTCATTAGTCTACATCATGAGAATGTAATGACTTCTCAATCAAAGACATACTGTGTAAGCTTATGATCAGATGACAGCTCATTTTACTATTAAAAAATAAATAATTTATTTTTTTAAAAAGTATGGAGAGCAATTTGCTGTCCGGAAAGAGTAGATAAAGAAGTTAGATGTCCTTTACTGCACTTCTGGAATTTTAGATTTACAGGCTTAAATGCCCAGATGTACTTTCATATTTCTAAGAACTGAGCAATGCTACAGCCTCTTATAAAGAGTTTTCAAAACCATAAAAAAATTTGTCAAGTATTTCTATTATTTTCTTCAGTTCAGTCTATAAAAATCAACTGGAAATTTTGCCCGCCTTTTCAGGATTTGCTAATGAAAAATAAAGGCTCTCTGAAAATACATCATCATAGTCTTCAAAATCAGAAAATGCTGAATACCAAACTTGATAATTGGATTTTTTTCTAAAAATATGTATTTGAAGAAACAGTATATTAACAATAGTCCTTGCAGCCAGTTTGTGAGGGTCTAAAGACCCTACTACATGAATTCCTTGCATGCTGATAATTAGCACTGCACTTAGGAATGTTTCCTTTAAAATCAAGGGAACTGTTAATATGCTTAAACCAACTTTCTCAACCTGTTTTCATAAGAGTGGTGCTTCATACATCTGATCATCTTTGTGCTTTTCTCTGGACTCAGTTAAACACATCCAAATCCTCCTGGGGCCCCCAGAGCTGAATGCATTGCAGAGGGGCAGGATCCTCTCCCTCCCTGCTGGCCACATGGCTTTGGATGCAACCCAAGGCCTGTTTGGCTTTCTGACTTGTGAGTATATTTTGCAGGGTCACATTCAGTTTTTCATCCACTAACACCTCTAGGTCCTGCTCCTCAGGGCTACTCTGAGTCCACTCACGACCCAGACAGTGTCCATGTTTGTGATCATCCTCACGCATGTGCAGGAGCTGACTTGGACTTGCTGAACTCTGTAAGATTGTGCAGACCCACCTGTCAAGCCTGCCAAGGTCCCTCTAGATTTGCAACTCTTCCCCCTAGAATATCAGCTACATAACTTAGCATTGACTCAAACTTCAGAATCCATCATGGAGACCAGTTGTGCAGTTTGTCCTGTCTTATGTTCTTGGACTTTCTCCATAAATATTCAGGCAAGGCAGAGTGTAGGAAAATAGGAACTTATAGGTTCTGTCAGTTCATGTTCTAGGGACATTCTGGGCTGCAGGTTCTCTCAAACCTTCTGTATTAAAGTAAAAACAGGTAATATGAGTTTTCAATTTAGTATTTCTATATTCCACGATATTCTGAGACATTTAGCCCTTTTTTTTCTAGATACTGTCTTATTTATTTTCTTCTGAAATGGCTTGCTTAGTTCCTCTCTTTAAAATTAAGATTCTTCTCTGTGCTACTATTATAGTAAGATATAATGTATTCTTCCTTCACTGAATGTTATATGACTCTGAAATGCACCATTTTACTTAGGAATTTCTGAACACCTTCCCATGTTTCATGAATATTCNTATTATATTATATTATATTATATTATATTATATTATATTATATTATATTATATTATATTATTATATTAGTTGCTTTCTTTTTGTCTTAGTTTCCATAAAAATAAGGTTTACATGGTTTTACTCTGTCAGAAACTAAGCTTGTTTTCTCCCTCTGATACCTTTATATTAACTGTAGTACCCTTATGGTCACTGCTGCTTCTAATAGCGAGTAATATTTCTATCTTTGTCTATCAAATGAAAAATTCATTGATATGAAACCCTAGAAATCTGAATTTGGGTAGAGAGAGCTGCAGTAGGAGTTCCTTAGAGAGGAAAGTACTTTAGATCACAGACAGGCTCTGTTTTGAATACCTGCTTGTTTGAAAGACTGTAAGTAAAAAACACATTAGGCTGTATAGATTGTGACAAGGAATTTGGATTCAGTATTTCAGGCTAATAAAGGGAAGAAGTTCAAGGAAAGTATGTAGTGCAAGGAAAGTGTGTGGGATGTCCCTTGGATAATGGTAAGAGTTAAGCAGAGAAAGGGAAGTGTTTTGTTTGTTTGTTTTTTAATTGTCATTTTGTGGCTAAAATGTGAGAAAGCAGAGACTGAGGTCTCCAGGAAATGCTGGGACGCTGCATCCAATACAACATATAGAATATTTCAATTTACATGTTTTTTATGGAAACTACTCAAATATATTGAAGGCAATACAAGCAGGTGAAGTAGACACATATCTGAAACAGCTAGAGATTAGAGATCTAGTTTAACTAAAACTGCAACCAAAACCCTGGAGCATTTTTGTTCTCAGGTTTTTCTCTTATGGTATGTTAAAGATGGTGGCTAGTTTCTTGGTTCTGCACAAAAAAAGTCATAGAAGTTGTGTGCATCTTGCTGTCACCTAATACCAAAAGACTATAATTCTTTTGCAGAAAGCATCTATTCAGCATGATTACTCCAGCATGACGTTTAGAGTTGAAAACTAATAGGAGCAAGATAATCATGTTCAATCTCTTCAGATACAACATTCCAATGTGCTGACTTGGCAGCACTGGGCAATGATCAGGCAGTCTCAAAAATTTTTGTAAGATTTTTTTCCCTAAATTTCTTTATTATAAAGATTAATTGTATTTTACAATTGGATTTGCAGTGTAGTCACATTATTTTAGTGAGGGTAGGGAGCTGCTTGCATTCTTTTTTTTCTTCCAAAAAAAGAGACTTGCAATTTTCGGTTCCCTTCATGTAATCTGCAGTTGTTCAAATGGACTGCCTGCTAGCCAATCAACTGGCTATTTAAAACACCTGTACTGATAAAACAGACTGCTCCCTGAAGGAAGTCTGTCATTATCTGAAAAGTAGGATAAGTTATGGAATCTTCTGCATGTTAGGTAATTAACTGACTGGCTAGGTTTGCATTCTTAATATTGGCAGAAACCCTTATTTGCTATGCATCTTAGACCTAGTAATAACGGCATTTTCCGGAACATTCAGCTGACTTTTACACAACAATTGTCCTTATGACTGCTGGACTGTGTCAAGGTGATTAAACTTTTTTCTTTCATACTTGTTCAACTGTATTGTTCTGGTTAAATTACTTGGTCACAGGAAGCAAGATGCAGTCTGCAAATGTAAGCACATAAAAATATGAAGCCATACTAAATATGCTTCATTTTGATTTTTAAAACATGCGTTTTTCTGGGTTGTTCAATTCAAACACAGAATGCAGCAGCCATGAATTTCAGAAGAAGCAGATACTATTTTTCACTTGTGTTTGCATTTTGATGCACTACTTTTTCACTTTCTCAAATCGACAGATCTGATACGACTCTTGGCAGCAATGACTGTACAGAAAAAAGGATGATCCTTTAGCTAAGAAATTATTCTGAGTCTTCATTGTGAAAAAGGAACTTGAATCTTCCAGGCTCATGAATAAATTTGGACTTTATTTGTCTGTATTATAAAAAAACTGCAGGGAAAAGACCATTGTTGAAACAGTGCCATTGGGATTTGCACTAAAAGCTTCCAGGAAAGCACTATACACACACAAAAAAAAAAGAAAAATCTGAGTATAATTTCAGTGATATAAAATCTGCTTTAAAATCAGAGTATTCATTAGGGCAGCCAGGAACTTCCTTTTATTTCACTGATGCCACAGTATCCTCTTACTCCCGTATATAATGAATTTTCTCATTTCACTTGGAGTATCAAGAAAATGTACACATCAGGGTGGTGGTCAGACAGAATCCCTAGATAACTTGGTCTTGTGACTTTTCTTACCCATACAGAACTAGACTTCTAATATAGAAAAGAGATTTTACTTACCTGAAAATCCAAGAGGCAGGATCAGACTTTTTTCACCTAGACAGTTTTTGCACTGTATCTACAAAAGGGGAAGAAATATTTCACAGAATCACAGAATCACAAAATAGCCTGAGTAGGAAGGGACTCACAAGGATTATCGAATACAGCTTCTGTTCCTCAATAGCACCGTCCCCAAAATGTACATAATGTCCTGAAAAGGTCCACCATGTGCCTGAGAGCTCTGTCCAAATGCTTCTTGAGCTCTGTCAGTCTTGGTGCTGTGACTACTTCCCTGGGGAGCCTCTTCCAGTGCCCAAACACCTCCTGGGGGAAGAACCTTCTCATGATATCCAGCCTAAAGTTCCGCTGGGACAACTTCAGGCCGTTCCCTCGTGTCCTGTCACTGGTCACCCCAGAGAAGGGATCAGTGCTGGCCTTTGCTCTTCTGCTCACAAGGAANGCCCTCCTGGCTGCCAAGGCACTGCTGACTCATGTTCAACCTGCCATTGACCAGGACTCCCAGGCCCCTTTCTGCACAGCTGGTTTCCAACCTCTCATTTCCCAGTCTGTCTGTACATCCAGGGTTGCCCCACCCCACCTGCACTTGTTAAATTTCATGTAATTGGTGATCACCCAGTCCTATCATTTGCTCAGGTCTCTCTGTAGGGCTTTTCTGCCTTAGAAAGAGTCAGGAACACCTCCCAGTTTTGCATCATCTGTAAATTTACTTAGTATTCCTTTCAGTCCCTCTTCCAAATTGTTATGAAGATCTTAAAGAGAATAGTCAGCTGCTCATTCATCACGTTATATGTGAGGCTTCCTGTTTCTGTGGTCTCCTTCTTTCCATTTTTGAAAATCAGGATAATATTTACCAGATTCTGGATCAGCTGGAACTTCTCTGGATTCCCATTTACCTTGGTTTCTGATAAACATAAACCACTGCCATTTTCTCAAGTCCAGAAGTCAAACCATATTACCACTGGTTTAGCGTGTTTTTTAAGATAAAAGAAGTCTCCTGCAAGCAAGTCTGTGAGCATTATTGTGGCCAGCAGGACCAGGGCCATGATCATCTCCTTGTACTTGGCACTGGTGAGGCCTCACCTTGAACCCTGTGTTCAGTTTTGAATCTCTCAGTAAAATAAAAACATTGAGGTGCTGGGTCATGTCCAGAGAAGGGCAATAAATTTGTAGAAAGGTCTGGACCCCAAGTCTTCTGAAGAGCAGCTGAGGGAGTTGGGAGTGTTTAGGCTGGTGAAAAGGAGGCTCAAGGGAAGACCTTATTGCTCTCTACAACCACCTGAAAGAAGGTTGTAATGAGGTAGATGTCAGTCTCTTCTCTTGGAAAACTAGTGACAGGGTAAAAAGGAAAGTTTTAGCTACTCCAGGGGAGGTTAATATGGGCTAGTAGGAAAAATATCTTCACAAAAAGTGTTGCCAAGCACTGGAAGGCTGCCCAGGGAAGTGGTTGAGTCACTATCTCTGTTAGATGTGATATTTGGGGATATGGTTTAGTGGTGGACTTAAGCAGTAATGGGTTAATGATTGAGTTTTTTGTTCTTATGGAATGTAAAACGTTCCTTTCTTTTTCTTGGTTTCTCTTTCTTTTTTTCATATTGCTAGATTATAGTTATTTTTAGTCATAAAGGAAGGAAACACAGAAAAAAAAAGCTAATAGGAGTGGTTATGATGATGTTCATTATTATTTCAAAATATCTTCTTTTGATCATGATTGAACTCGCTTAGCTGCTGCCAGTCAATATTCTTTGAAGAAAACTGCCTACTAGCAAAGAAGGGAATTGTGTCAGAAAATCGCTGTGAAATTAGGGTGACAGGAATAGAATATGAGCCTAAAACAGAAACAGACAGCAATGGTGTTTATTGCATCCCTTTTTCCTGTATATTCCAGCATAAATATTTATGACTTTCCCTTTAAATGAGTTTGGCTCAGCATAGTTTTTTACCAGGACCACGGGGCAAATAGTTCCTGCTTTTGTTTTCCTGGTGTCTAGGGCTAAACCTAAAAATCTGTCTGTCTATTATTGAGGGGAAGTTTCAAAGATGTTGCTGTTAATCACACTTGTGTTTTTAGTGGGAGGAGCTGTACTGAGAACTAAAGCATATTGTCTTCATTACCATCTTAAATGTTCTATGGTATAGAACGGTCTGCCAGTGCTAATGTAGGCTTAGAAAAGACCACAATGTGGAGAATTGATATCATATCTGAATCTTCTGTTTTGTCATTCCATGGTCAAAATGATTCTGCTTTAAGGACAGAATTTAAATGTATAAATACTTTGTCAGCAGTGTCTCTGCTTTCCAAATCGCATAAGTGTGCCAGATCATTCCATTATTTACTTAGAATCTCAGGCAATTGCAGGTATGAAATCCATGATCACAAAAATACTGTGAATGTTCACTCCATGAAGTTCAGTGGTTTAATTGGCCTTTTCGTATATTTCTAAGACTTTGCTAGCAGACCTGATTTGCAAGACCCCTTTGAAGAGACCTGGAATAAAGCCCAAGAGGAAGACAGAGAACTGTAAAGAAAGCACCAAGCATGACTTCTGGCCTTTCAGAGAAGTCACAACCTGCCTTCAATGGATTAAAATCAGACACTCTTTAACATGCACACTTAAACTGTTGCAGGGTTTCTTTTTCAAGGTATTCACTGTAAGGTTTGAAAGCAGCTTTATACTCCAATAACCATCTTAGTACCATCAATGCCAGAGGCATTATCTCATTTTAGGAATGCTGGCTGACCCCTTCTAGACCCTACTGTTCCACAGTGATACAAATGTAAGGCTCTGGCAAACAATCATGGTGGAACGGTAGCATGATTCCACATACATGAGCTGGGGTATGTGAAGAGTAGACTTGTTATCCATAAATATATCCATAAAGAGTATTGTGGCATATTATATACTTTATGTAATATATGAAACATTTGAGGATTAGTTTTAAAGAGAGCTGGTGTTCAGAAAGGAAAAATTATGTGTATTAAGATTCTTCTCTATATATTCTGCTTTAGTCATGTCATCTAAAATTAGCAGTTTGCTTAACAAATTTTTAATTTTTCATAACTGAACCCTTGGATGTGACTGTAAGTACAGAGAGATTTCTTGGAAATGCTACAGACATAAGAACTATGTCTAGAAACTGAGGAGAACCTGTGACAGCTAATTCCTAAAGTTTATTCCTATATCATAGGTGCAGAGAATTTGGCTGATTGTTCAAAAATGTCAAACAGAGGGGCAAATGTTTGCCATAAATTTATTTTCTTATAAAATACATTGGTTGGTGCTTTTTATTTTTTTTTTCCCTTAGTAAATTATTAGAAGTAATTTTGGGTTTACCCAAATGATTTCTTGTTTCTTGGAGTAGAGACTGTGTGTGTCATGGGTGCATTAGTTTTCTTTAAATCTCATGCTAGATAATTTACGTTTTATGAAATACTATAGACAATTATACTAGAATAAAAACACAAGTAAAATTAAGATTTGGGACATTTTTTTGAGCTTAAAAAGCAATGCAGATTTGGACTCGGTAACCAGGTCCATGTTTCAGGCAGGTATTTTAGTGAGCTCTTTCATAAAACCCTACTGTGGGTAGCCAGGGAAAGAAAACACATTTCAATCCTTTCTCTCAAGTCACATGCCCTAGAAAATTCAGAATTAAAAACAAATCCATTCAAAGCCACTATTATTTTTAGTAAGGGCCTGATATTTAAGTATATCTTTTTGAAGATGCTGTAGAGTTTTCACATACAGAATGCTTTATGGTGCCATTTGCTAAGTGCAGAAGGCCTATAATGCACTGACAATAAATTTCACCTTTATTTGTTAATCTGAAGAAGAAGAGGAGGAAGAAGATGATCCATACTTTTGCCTTCTGCACAAAATAAATCTGTCGTGAACAAACAACACTGAATTTCGGTATATAGTTGATGGAAGATTATTCTCTTTTTTATGATCCCTAAACCTTCTTCAGATATCATTTATGTCTCCATTAATTTTAAAACTTTCATTTTAAAAAGGGTTCCGAACTTTTGACAGCATGATTTACTTCCATGCTCTTGCTAGTTTACAAACTGAATGAAGTAGCTCATGACAAATGTAATTGAAATAACCTTTGGTTTATAATTCATCCAAGTGGATGAATCTGAACAAGAAATTGTAGCATTTAGGGAGACAATATTTTTATACGAATACTGGTAGTATTCACATAAATTAACATTGACTTAGGTGGAAGTGCTAGTTGTGCTACTGAGCTATATCATACAGTAACTAGTCATCAATTTTTGTTGTCAGTGTTAATATTCTACTAAGATAATTAAAAAGACCTATCTATCTCAAACTCTAATTTAAAATTATAAAAGTAAATTTAAACAGTAAAACATCGCAAATGTGATCTAAAATGTCATCAGAGGAATAAAATCAGTAAAGCAAAGGAAACTAGAATTTAGATATTGGTTTGGCTGCAAAATTCTCCCTAAATGTAAATGTAATGTGTTCCCAAAAATGGCATAATTTACAGTACATGAGATAGGGCCTTTGAACTCTCAAACAGGTCAACGCTCGCATACGACATGGTCTCATCTGACTGAGGGTACATTCATCCAGGTCATTGGTAAAGATATTAAACAGAACTATCCCTGGTACTGACCCCTGGAGAACAGCATTTGTGACTATTGGCCAACTGGATTTGACTCCATCCACCAACTCCCTGGGGTCTGGACCAATGAGCCATTTTTTTACCTAGTGAAGAGTTCACTCATCCAGAGCCTGAGCAGCTACAGCAATGAACTGGATTTCAGTGAAAATCATAATGAGAAATATCTCTGCATGTTTTG
>VXBQ01001148.1:78327-96005 GCA_013400175.1 Phainopepla nitens | reverse complement strand
TTTTTTTTTTTTTTTTTTGTTTGTGTGGGTTTTTTTATCTTGAAGCTCTGGTCATTGAGGAAAGAATGGAAAGTAATAGAAGCATTCTTGAAAGTGACTGGAAAAAAAATGAGGGAAACTGCCACTAAGGGAGGACATAGAGTTTTGCTACTATGCAATAGAACATGTAAGTTTCCAGAATTCAGATTGATTTTAGATCAGAAATTTTGTTCCTGATGTCTCCAATATTAACATTATTAAAAAAAAAAATCAATAATTTAAATAACTGTGTTCCTTGACACCTATTGAAGGTTTTCTCAGACCTTGAAAACAGCTAGAAATTGTAAAATTTGAATAAATATAACCAGGAAAAGTGCCAGATTGTGCATGTGGGTGTGGGCAACCCCAGACGTATGCACAGATGGGGGAAGGAGACCACTCACAAAAAGTGATTGTCCCGCACTGCCCTGCATAAGGTATGGTCTCGCCTTGAATATTCCCTCCAGTTTTGGCCACTACGATATAAGAAAGCTATAGAGCTATTTGAAAGTTCAAAGGAGGGCAACAAAGATAGGGGAAGGCCTTGAAGGGAAGCTAACAAGCAGCTGAGGTCACTTGATTTGTTCAGCCTGGAGAAGAGGAGGCTGAGGGGAGACCTCATTGCAGTCTATACCTCCTTAGGAGAAATAAAGAGGCAGCCAGTGGTCCTTTCTTTCTCACCCAGAGGGTGGCTGGTCAATGAAACAGGACCCCTAGGGAAGTGGCTAGACAACCACCATTCTGATAGAATTCGAGAAGGTTTGGACCATATTTTTGTGCACATTATGTGGCTCTTGAGGACATCCTGTGAATAGACAGGAAATCAATAAACCTTGTAGGTCCCTTGCAACACAGGATATTCACTGATTCTATAAAATGGCAGTAGCTATCAAAATTCTTCTTATTTTAAAATTTGGATTGTGAAGTTTCAGCAATTCCTACTTAAAACAAATGTACTGTCAGAAATAGGACATTCAATTTGCCAAGTATGAACATGGTTTTATGGTTTCATCATCTGTGCTGTTATGCTTAATGTTTTGCAGGCTAAGGTTTACCTGACCTTAAAATCTGTCATCGGTTTAGACTTGGTTAGTATTTAGATTCATGGATATTGGGATTGCTCATAATTTAAAAAGCAGTTGTATCACCACTGCAGATATAGAGGAAATAGACAAAAAAAAGCAAAAAAATATACTTTGGTTTCAATAACCCCACATAGAAGAAATTGTAGAAACTGTTCAAGTTTCATTTGGAACAGGATTTTCTCAGGATCTTCATTTTTTGGCACTGCTCAGAGCTGAGATTTGTAGAGAGGATTGCTTCCTGTCCTCTTACCCACAGCATTGTCCATCACTGCAGTCTACTAGGCAGCAGCACACAGATGAATTTGGGAATGAGGCAAGCAGGAGAACGAACAAAAGAAAAAGAAGGCTGCTAACATTTTTTTCAAACCATGATTTCTGCTTTTGTTTCTTCTATTTAAATGTGTCAGATTTTATTGTCACATTAACTTGGGAAATACCTCTTGCTCTTACATCTAGAAAAAACTTTTAATTCTCTTTGAAGAACTGAATACAGTTGGACACATTTGTCTTCCAGGAATGTAATTTATTCTCAGTGATAATCTGAAATTGTAAGGGGACCTCTGGAAAGATGAAAGGATATGCCTCTATATTTCATGCAATTTTTCTTGTCCTAATTAGTGGTGAGGCTTCACCACTGATGGCAGACGTGATCTAGCAAATCACAACTGTCAAAGGCTTCCTCTTTCTCTTTCATGTACTCCATCAACTGCTTTCTGACACCAAGCTCCATGCTGTTTTTTTCCCATGCAGTGATTTCAGTGTTTATTTGACTACTCAGTGTACTGATTAATCTTGCTAAACTGTCAGGATGTTAACCTGACAAGAAAGAAAATTGTTTTATTTAACGTTTGTGAGTCCATTTGGCTTACGTGAGAGCTGGGAGAAGTGCCAGGGCATCATGTGGCATTACAAGGGTCTGGGATGTACTTGTGAGAGTCAGTGAACAATTAAAACAATGCACTTGTAGCAGGAAGACTTGTATGGTTTTCCTCTGATTTTCTTTCTGTACAGTAAATTACATAGAATGTTTCTATCGATCTCTTTTGGCTGATTTCTAGAGCAGAGCTGGTGACAATGTACTGTGGAAACAGCAGCACACATTTAATTTTTTGTGAGACATGAATTTGATCATTAAATCAGGCAGAATATCTGTTAGAATAACATAAAATTAAAAATAATAAATATAAGTTTACATATAAATAGAAGAACAATGACAGATTTTTTTATAACTGAACATAATACAGCAAAATCATCTATTTAAGTTGCTGTGTATTAATTGACTATTAATATTTTGTATAGGACAACTTTATTCTCAATATAAATAATTTTTAACTGCCAGGACCACTTGCTGTTCAGTACTTCCTCACCGTGAGTCTGTACTATAGTGTATTACAGCATCATTAGATTGCAGGGCACGCACTTTTTGTTTTGACATGTTTCTCCTATTATTTAGTGCTGTTTATGCTAAGATTTTTCTGGCTGTATAAACAGCAGTTGACTCTGTGTGTGCATGGGTGCACAAGAGATGGAGAAAGAGGGAGAAAGACAGAGAAGGAAGAGGAAAAGGAGCATACAGAAGGGACAGAGGGAGGGAAACATTACATCCAGGTAAAAAGCAGCAAGGTTCCCTAAACCAGTGTGCTAATTGTTCTGCTACGTGACTTGGCCATATGGAAATTGGACACAATATTGACCATAACCTGCTGGAGGTTAATTTTTCGTTTGGAAAAGAAACTGCAAGTTTGGAGCTACCGAAGAGCTGAATGTTTTACGATCCTGTGTGCTAAGAAGGAATGGAAAAAATTTAAATATCAAAAATGCACAAACAACCCTGCCTCTATCTGCCAAAACTGACATGTTGTTAGTTCTGTGGAGAGAGAATATTCAAATCTACCTGCTGCTTTTAATGCGTCCTGAGATATTTGCTGCTGCAAACCTGGGTATAAGATCAAGCGTTGACTAAATGAGTACTGACCATCACAGAGCTGCCTTTTTACTCATATTAAGTTGGTCTAAATTAACACTGTGCATTTTGGAGACACTTCAATACTTCCTTTCTCTAGCAGCAGTATAATAAATACAAATAGTTAATTTTGGTTTTGTGACTGGACTGTAAAGAAGTTGCCCTACTCTGCCAGCCACTTGAATAATGTATTAATACAAGCACAAGACCAAGAAAATCATGGTATCTTTCCTCCCTATCATCTTTCAGGGAAAGGACATTCTCACCTGGTATCATTCAGTTACTCATGTTTCTAGTTTTGATGCTGAAGATTTTGAAATTAAAATAAAGAACTTTCATCTCTCCTCTGTGTGACTGCAGAATGAGGTAGTAAGAGACAGAGATGATACCTGTTAAGAAGAACCAAATACATGAATTGTTAGAACAAAATTATAAGACAATCGGGGGGGTTTTTATTACTTCTGTAGTATTTACATGCATACTACAGGACCTTGTATCTCAAACCATTGACATATAAGAATTGCTTGCATATTGATATAGTATTGGTTTAGTAGTGTAATTCTCATGTTGTATAAGGAAATTAGTATGACATCAACTGAAAACTATTCATCAGCATTCTCTTTCTAATATATCTAGGTGTAACCTTAAAAAAACCAGTAAAAGAATTTAAAAAAAAAAAATTTCTGTACATGGCAGTGGTTGCTGCTAGCAGAAAGCTCCTCTCAGTGTAGGGTTACAGGTTTATGAAGTTGGGTGGTATTTTCTTTTCAATTTTTGTAGGTACAAGAATGAATTTTGCCAACCAAGATGTAGACATTGATTTAGGATTTGTTCCAATCCAGGTGTTGCCATAGAGTTGTGCTGGATCACACACAGCTATGACAATTTTTTGCAGTGATCAGCAGAAAAGGTGGATGAGTTAGTATATTTCACTGCTTCTCCAATTTCAGACCACCTATAAAGAACAGAGTAGTAAGTGTATGTAAGTGAAAAAGAAGAGAGATGAGGGAAGAACAGGGGAACAGGTAAAAATGTCACCCCTTATTCACAACCTGACATGCAGGCTCAGAGACGAAGGGTGAACAATCTGTCCATTTTGCAGCTGACAGAGCTGATATTCCTGCCCTTGAAAGAAATGTCAGAAAGCACTGTCAGCTGTCTTTCTTCTTCTAATCAGTTCCCAAATTCTTCTTGGACTTGAAGACCCAGGGGAATTTTTTATTGTCTTTTCACTTTTTTTCTCCTGCAGGCTTCTTCTTGTCTACTTCTTCATGGACTTTTGCCATTTGCCTCAACTGTGTACCATGGAAAGCACTGAGTATACTTTAATGTGACAATGAATGATCATATTAAAATATCTGTCATCACATTAGATGCAGTGAAGAAAATCAAAGATTAACAACATATTTTCAGTGTTGTTCATTTCCAGTAAACAGGTTCTGCTTTGAGAATTGCATTTTTAGTGATAGTTTGACAAAATTTACAGGAATTTTTATGGACGGATAATTTTATAGACAGATAATTTTTATAGAGGGACAATATAGACAGTTTTAATAGGTAAGAAAACAGGATGGTTTTTGTTTCAATTTTAGGATGCAATGAATTTCATTAAAGGAAGCAGAAATGGTCTATACATCTAGAATAGATCTCAATTAGACGTTGTTAAACTATAAACAAGAAGAGCATGAAGTGGTTTTTGTTTTTGTTTTTGGTTTGTTTTTTTGTTTTTTCAATTGATGCCTCCAGAACAATCATCACATAGGAAACAGTAGGATTTAACCTTAAAACTGCATTGTGCATTGGTACATCAGTTACATAAGTCCTGCCCTACCTTTTCCTTCTGTTTCCTTTCCCTTTCTTTTGGCTTATATGAGACCTGACATAAAACAAAAAGGTTACTGACTTTCCTGAAGGAATAAAGGTCTAGCAGAGGACCTCTTGATACTGTGTTTTTTAACCTAAGAGTGGCTGAGATATCTCATCCCAATCTCTCACCCTACTTGGGATAAAAAAGTTCAGCCCCAGCACATGCAGGAAGGACATGCATAAATCTCTATTATAGGTTTCCCAAGTGCAAGAGGAGCAATTAAAGGAAATTTCTCATTGCACAGCCTTTTACACAAAATCTTTGCAAAATTCTTTGCTAATTTATAGCTATATGTTCGTTTAGGAGGGTTACTGTTAGATTAGCACTTACACTAGGAGAAGTGCTTCTTAGCCTTCTGCACTTATTTCACGTTTTACTGTGCTGTATCATTTATATTAGTAAGACAAAGATGACCATGGATTGGTAGTTAGGCAGGCTGTACACAACAGAACTTAATAAAATTTGCTAAAAACTAACTTTATTATTGTCTCTCATGTGAATTTTTAATAGTTCTTTTTAACTACTGGAAGTTTGGTAGAATAGCAACATCCAAATCCAAGAATAATATAGATTATTTATTATTAAGTTTAAAAGTTTAATACTTACACATTGGAAAGCTTTCTCATTTGCACTCCATTTTTTTTGGTCTGTAGTGGCTATTACTGTGATAGCCAGTAAAGTCTCCACTGAGGGTTATGGCATAGATAAATGAAAGTGTAAGAACTTTATGATCTGCTTCTGTATTTTTAAAAGTACCTGTATCTATGGAAACTTTCTAGAACAGCATACAAGAGGTTGTTCCAAGAGGGGAGGTGAGATATCGACCCTTCAGGCAAAAGCCTCCAGCTGCTTAAATGTATATCAGACTGCAGAAAAAGCAGTATCTGGTTGGTTTTGGTGGTGGTTTTTTTTGGTGGTTTTTTTTTTTTTTGATAACCATAATAGAGGTATTTGTCTAGTAAGGAAAGAGCTTTGCTTCAGTCCTTTGCAACAGGGTAACTAATATTTCTTACCTGATTTCAGTTTTCTCTGTTTAATAAGGGCCATGAAGACGAGGCATAAATTAGTGCCATGAAATCTTTAGGGTAATATACTAGTGTTTGAAAGGATGGAGTCAAAGGAAGCATTGCACTCTGGTCTTGGCTTCCTATTTGACTCAGATTTTAACTTTTCTTACAACAGCCAAATTGGGAAAAAAAAACCAAACAGCAAAACACCCAAAACCAAACCAAACCAAACCAAACCAAACCAAACCAAACCAAACCAAACCAAAAAATCTCAGTGCACTTAGCCCTGAATTATATTCTTGTGCTCCATCTTACACTAAATATTCATTGCTCTACCTGATTATCACATAATCTGGTCATGTCATTGTTTGCCAATTAAATGGTTTATGGCTACAGGGTGAGAAGCAAGTAAAATTGCAAAAATATTTGCATTTTATTTCCTCATTAACATTGGAATTTTTTTTTTTATATTTAATATAATTTCCTGTGTTCAGGCAGAGTGTTTCTTCCATTTCTATTATGGTCAGTATTGCACATGGTATCTGTGGGAATGCAGTGGCATAAAATTAGAGCAGCAACTGGAATATTTGCTATGTAATATGGATACCACAGTGATCAATTGTATTCTGCAGCCAAGGTCTGCTTCCTTTTAATTGCTATTTGGAGTAGTTTTCATCCCACATTAAAGACAATAGTTTATCCATAATAACATTTGTAAATCTAGTTAAGAGCACACTGCGGCAACTTTACTGGATCTGTAAATACCCCTTTGTAGCAAACCTTTGCTTGTTATAGTAGCTAACTTTGTTATGGCTTAAGCTAGACAGGCAGTTGTATATTCAAGAATAAGTACTGTAATGCTAGGGCTTATCTTTCCAAATGAGGTAATATTTTACCAGACAAGAAGGTCAGGAATGTATTCTGCTGTCTTCAGAACATATTCAGATATACTGCTTTATTTTTGTCAAGGTACTGAAGGATCAGTATCAAGCCAGATCTGGACTGATACAGCTTGGTTTGCTATCTTGCAGGAAGATTTAATAGCTGTTTATACATATGGTATTTGTACTGGCATTTTAGGGTCATCTGTGTTTTAGTGAATTTGGAATCCTAGATTTAGCCTGTGTATTCCTTTCAGTAGTCCTGCCCTCTGTTGTTCCTTTTAGTTAATTTAGATAGACTTACCATACTATTTGGTGAGAATTTAAGAAGCAGGAACTGTCTCTAATGTTGGGTCATTCTGCTCCTTTGTTTGATAACTGTTTGCTGTCATGGCTCAATAAGGTATGGGTTGGAGTCTGTTAATTTTGGCATTTCCTATTTGCTGAGGATACTTGGCTTTTCCTTCCAAATATTCGCCCGATTCCACTTAATTTTTTTACTGTCATTAATTTTTTGCATAACTCTGTGATCATCCATGCGGCCATTATTAACACTGATTGGATACATAGTTGAGTGCAAAATTTTTTATTAAGTTCAAGAGAGGAAAGCTTGATTTAGGCTTTTTCCAACTCACTTGACAGGTGCATAGATGGAACTAGATGGATAGATTCAAATAAAAGTAGTTGCTTGCATAGATATATTGTCATTATTTTTTGAAATTCGCACTTGATGAATTTTTTTCACATAAACAGACCTAATTATTCTCAATTTGATGTAGGAACATTTGAATCTGAGATTTTAGTTTTAAAAAAGTATATGAAACAAACTGAAGAAACATGAAGTGACTCTTTAATAGAGGTAGAGCAGTTTGACAAAGTCCATTACTAAGAATAATTCCCATTAGGAAGGGGAATTAAGGTCTACCTGGTTTCTTTTGTCACTTTTAACTATTAATATATATATATATATATTCATAAAACTCTGGAGGACCAAGTACATTCAACTGAACTTCTGCAGCACAGGTGGATGAAAGACTTTCATGTTTATGTATTCATTATTCGATTTACTCCTGTTATATGAAGAATAACATGTCTCCTTATGCTTTACCCAGGCCACTTTGAATATCTTTTTAGTTAAAATAATTCAAGATTTCTTCATCTTTTTGCCAATATATGTTCTTTAGACCTGACATAAAATCCCATTTCTTTGTTCAGAATTCTTGTCATTAAGAACATATTTTTTTGAGACAGGGAAATGTATCAGGCAGAATCATTATCTGTTTTGTCCTTTAAATTTAATTTCTGTGTTTAGGCAATCAACTAGCTTGTTCTTTTTGCTGCAGGTGTGCACAGAAGCACATGCTTTCAATGGCCTTTGAACAATAACCAGTAGTAACATCTCTTTACAATTTTATTAATTGGTTGTTTAGTTCAGCGCATCATTCTTAGACTGACTTTTTTAGTTCATGGACTATATGAGAAAAAATAAAGGTATCTTTGATTATGGAAGGTTTTTGGTTGATAGCCACAGTCTGTTTTTAAAAATGCCATGCCACACAACTCAAAGCTTTTGACATTTGCTGCAGTTCATTCCAGGGAATGGGTCATATAGCTAAAAGTGTTGGACAAAATTGGGTTATATCCAAACTTAGGAGTGAAACAAAGAGAATTAAAGATCTAAATCCTTGAAATAAAATCTTGTGGTGGGTTAGTAAAGTTATACTTTCTTTTTAGTAAACATTATTTTATGGGATAGACAGCAAAATGTAGTTGTCTGCTCAGTATGTTACCATGGTATCCTCTCAGAATTTCTTGGCCCAGCTGCTGATAAACTTTCAACATTTGGCAGAAGTTAATACAACCAGCCATATGACAAGTCTCTGCAAACAAAACAATGCATCTTGTACAGTAAAGGGAAATGAATGTCTAAAAAAGTGACAAAAATATCCTCTGCAGCTATAGGACACATATAAGATTATTCTGTTCAGAAAGGAAAGATTTCTAATTTCAAATTCAATACTCTTTAAGGTTTTGGACCAAACTAAGGATTAGCAGCAAAGTGATGAGAGGAGTTCTGTTTGGATGCACTACTACAAATTATTTCAAAGACTGTCAGGTTGTATTGAAATATAATACTGAAATATAATACTGTAAGTGAAGCTCTGCCTTTCTTATACACTATCAGTAATCATAAAATAGAGATGGGAAAAAAGAGCATAGAGAGAGGCAAACAAGCCATTTAGTCTTGATAAGCATCAAAAAATTCTAATTCGGCAGCTACATTTTAAGACAAAATAAGGAAGATTTTTTCATGCCTCAAAAGTTCATCAAGGTACTTTGCACTAGCTTATGTTTTACAAACAAAAAATAAGAGGAAAGACAGCAAAACAGGAGTCCACATTACTGATGCTGTCTAGAAAGCTGATTGCGGCTATCAAGAATTAGCAGTCTTTGATGCTAAAGATAGATGTCCATCTCACTTATCTGTATTAAGCTCTTGGTTCATGGGGAGTTTCACCTTCTACTTTTGATGGTTTTGATATTATTCTTGCAGAATAACCCTTTAGAAAGAAGAATGTGGGCTCTGTGCTTCACTGTAGAGATACAGTAGTCCAAGCTTTAGCTTTCTAGTAACAGAGTTAAAATAGGACAAAAGTAGAATTTGTTCATGTAAGTCATAATATGCACTCTGTCTACAGCACATCCGTATAGCTGTCTTTGGGAACAAGAAAAATCTTTGGCTCTAAGGTACACCTTGTTTCCATAGTCAGTCAGAAAAAGCATAATGAAATCAAATTACAATGTGTTTTTTAGAATATATTAAAAAATAAAGTGTAACTGTACATAAAAGGAATTAATTGAACAGACAATCTGGGTAAAGTAGCTTAGTCAGTCAAGTAAGGCATAAGTACAGCTAATTTGCGTTCAGGCAATGTGATTGATGGGTGTCTCTGAGGTCTCTTTGTATTGTACTTTTCTCTGAGTCATCTCAAATGAAAAAAAAATATTCCCCCTTTCAAGAGGGTCTTCATAACTAGAGAGATACTGGAATAACCCAGGAAATGTAAGAAAGTATTTTAATTGGAGAATTTATTCTGATATACTTAACTCTTAACGATGAGGGTGAGAATTGCAGTAGTCTGTATGTTTTCTGTGTACTAAAATTCTCATTATACTTGTGTATACATAGCTATAACAAGTAGAATATTGTAAATGGAGAAACCTTTCAAACCTAGTCAGTGGAGTTTGGATTGTCTCAGTTTTTCTTGCTTGAAATTCTTGTGCAAATGAAGAATTTGCTTCAAGAAAAGAAAACACCTTTAGTACTATTGGCAAAACTTGTAAATATGATAATTAAAGGAATAATAGAAATAAATTCAAAATAATCATTCTTTGAAACAATAGTAGTAATAATAATACAAAGAGACAAGAAAACTCCTTAAATTATTTATCACTAATCTTATTTTGTGCAATGAACTAGAAAGTATTTTGTGCAGAGATGATGTTAAGATAGTATTTATGCATGCTGAGAGGTTTCAGTAGGACTCTTCATTGTCTTCATTTTCTAAAATTACATGCAGATTGAATTTTCTTAGTAGTTATCCTTTGTGTGCAATGTATACCAGTCCAAATCAAGACTGGGTAAGATCTGTCTTTCTATCAGGCATTCTGGTGATTACACTGATTTTATTAGACCAGCATGAGCAGAAAAAGGAGTCAGGCTTTTAGGTTTCCTGGAGTCTTCAGAGCCACATACAGCTGTAATACTTACTGCTCCTGCTGAACTGCTTTAGCGCTGCATGATTCCGTATGACAAGCACTAGCTGGCAGACAGTCTTCCCAGAAAACATATTCTACTTCAGCCTGTAATTCTTGAGTATGCAGTACTAATGTCTTGGTGTATCTACCTACCTTCTAATAGGTAAGAATGGGATTAGAATGCAAGAAATTTATCAAGATGGTCACGGTAGTCCGTATGACTCAGTTTTCTGGATTGCATGCTGTCACAATCTCATAAGAACAGATTGACATTTCAGAGGTGTAGTCTTTTTACCTTCCTCAGCCATGAATCCATCATCAAATGGCATGTGGCCCTTTAATGGACTTACAATTTTTAGGTTAAACAATTCTTTAAATGTCATTCTGATGTGTCTTACCAGTTTCCTCTTTTCAATGAGGCACTTTGGGTAAAACTATCAGTTGCTATAAAAAATAATTTCTTTTCCTGTGATACAAACTTGCAACATCCTTTAGAATGCCCTTTGCTCCAAGAGTAGCAATATCCTGGCTTTTTAAATCTGGTCAGCTATTTCCACTCAGCATTATTCTCTCCTGATAAAAAATTTTAATCTAATATTTCACATCTATGAAATGCATGCTTACAAAATTCTCTTTGTTGCATCATATCTGTGTATTGCCATATAAGTATTCATGTGAGTGTATATATATATCTGCAAAGATACTACATACATGTTTGTCATGTATGTATTAATGTGTATGTATATTTAGTTCATGCCCTGTTACTCAGCTTTATAAAGGTTTGCATATAGCTAATATAAGCTATAATAGCAATTGAAAATAGTAAGAGTGCTGTGATATCATAGCACTTATTTTTTCTTTTATCCACTAATTCACATATGTACTCATATAGTGATAACTATGGTAAAGACTATATTTTTTGCTTTCTTTTTTTATGAGGTTTGCACAGATGTTTCTTGTTATTCTTGTTCAGAGTTAACCCTTTTTATAAACAAAGAGGCAAAGGTGACCTTTTTAAATGAATACCATTCTGAAATGATTTTTGATCATTAGAAGATTTTCTGGATTCGGAGCATGGACCCTCTATGTACTCTATCAGTACAAGAGCTGTTGTGGATCAGTTGATGGATTACTTAGATGTTGGTTAACCTTCTGTATATATTCATGAATCTTCAACACTGGTGTCATAATATAGGTGACTTGTTTTAGCATAAAAGTCCTAAAAGCTACATAAGCACTGATGAGAGCTCATTATTTACAACGGCCTTGCAGATGAGGGATGTCAAAAAGGAAATACAGAAATTTATGCACCACAGCTAAGTAAAAGAGCTGAATTGTGCTACTTGTTACTAAAAGTAAAAAAGATTGGGCAGAATTTTGTGGACGTGTTTGTGTCTGTTTTTCTAAATTTATATTCAAAAATCAGGTTATCCTTGACCCTATAATCATTTTGATTTGGAACTTTCATCTTTATTTGGGTCTGTTGTGACTAAAGGACAAAATACAGTAATAGGTATTAATTTTTTCAAAACAGAACACTAAACTTATATCCACTACCCTGCTATTGTGAAAATAGAAAGTGTAACCCGAGAATCATCAAGAATAAGACTCAATTTGTCCTGTTTCTTGGTCTTATTTGGAGATTCCCTGTAATTTGCAGATATTGATTAGTCTTCATGTCTCTACAAGTCTGAAAATATAGTGTTAGGATCTCATTTTAGTAGCTTAAAATGGAAATCATGAAGAGATATGTTTGAAGATTTTTTTCTATAATGCACCAGATACTGGGCCAAGAATACAATTAAATTTTTGATTCAGTTTATATGACATATTATCCTGTTTCTCAGTACTTTACTGTTTTTTTCTTGAGAGTGGGGGAGCCAATAGGTTTTCTTGTTTGTTTGCTTTTGTAAATACAATTGCAAAACCAGGAAATGTCATGAATGTTATGCAAATATACACATTTATATTTAAATGTTTATTCTTTGTTATAAAGTAGCTATAATTTGTCTTTGAGCAGTCTGGTCCTGCCTGACCCTACACTCATTGAACCTCTCTAAGCATGAAAATTGACTGTATTTCTATCATTCTTTCACCTCTGTTTGGATGTCCTGTGAGGCATATTTCAAACTTCAATCCTGTGCCTAGTCTGTTAGCCCAAACCAAAATTAATGGTGTAGAGAGTTTCAGAAAGCAGTGGGGAGTTATTACTTTATGGTCAAACAAATGGCAAAGCTCTTTTACTACTTTTTAGCGTCTGCTTAAGCACGTTCAACACATTTGTTTACAGAAGCTTAGTCACTCAATAAGTTCATGCATTTCCATGACATTAAAGGAATCTATAGGTTTTAGTCATTGCATTCAGGACATGTCAATGCAGTAGAGACAGCTGGGATAAGAAGAAATTTTTTAGCATTTAATTAGAGAATGCTGGAAAGAACAAAACACCTGACTGCTGGTTGTAACTGACTGTAACCCTTAATTCAGAATGAAAATATTTACGAAAGGTTATCCTTGAGGTTTGCATTTGCATTTGGGTTCCAGTTTAGGATCTTTTTTGTTATGGGTTTCCTCTGCTTCTATATATATATTGTTCTTTTTCCTTAAAGACCTTCAGGTCCTCAGTATTTCTGAGCCTGCATTTAACCTTACTTATTTTTTCTAGTTTTTTTTAACAATGAGCTGTTTTTTTGACAAAAAACGTTACTGGATATTTCTGCTTTAATACAGTAATCCACATTTTTAAAACTCTTAGTTTGCCATTGCAATCTTTTTTAGTCTTCAAATATTCCCTTTAACTTTCTTTGATCTAGCTGTTCTTCACTTCTGTATTTGAGAGATGTCATTCTTTTCCTTGTATACTCATTCCTCATACTTCTATGACACAGAATTATGAGTTGCCTTTTTCTAATTGTTGCATGTCTCAGTTTACTGATGTCTGAATTTACAGGCTCATGCAAGTTCATGATCACCTTCTCATCTTCTTTCCCCCATGTGATTTTTTAGAGAAGCATGAACTCAGAGAGGTTTCCTGTAAAATTCTGTGGTCCCATAAAATACATGGTTTTCACTTGCTTGTAGATACAGGAACATGCTTATGACTAACAAATATTTGATAAGCTTGCTGCATTTCAAAGATTAAGATCATTGTTTTGTGTGGTTTCTGAAGTAATCTGTGTATATAAAATTAAATGGTCCAGAAATGAAATAGACAGTATTTTTTGGGGACAGCAAATTAACTGCAAGTTGGTTTACTATAAAACATGAAAGTTTAAGCCAAAGAGAAGTAGTAATAAGTGAGATAAACAACATGCAGGATTATTATTTTTTTTTTAAGTAGCGGCATGATGTTAACAAAGGTGCGTGGATGCCAGCCTGCTAACTTCATGAATACAGTTCTTTCGTTGTTTATTTTCTTTCTTTTCCTTCAGATCTTGTTCCTAGTAGTAAATTAGAACCATCTTCTGTTTTCAGTTAGATTATTATGAAGTTTGGAAATTGTTAATTTTGAGACATAGAACTGCACTCTACTTTGAATCTGAATCAACGACATTTTCTCTTCCTAAACTCAACCTGTGAATTCTAAACAGCTACATTTACCTCTCCTAGGAGAACCTGGACAATCTGTGAGGCAGAACTTGGAAATAGAATGAAGTTTTGTCCAGATAGTGTTCTTTCTGGTTTTTTTTCTGGTTGGATTTTCAACGGAGTGAGAAGGCCATCCTTAGCATTGTGGAAAATGTGGGATTTGATAGCCAGTAGTTAGAACAGCACATAGATACAAAAGCCTGGAGTCCCAAGCCAGAGCACTCTGAGCTTTGCAGTTTCGAGCATCAGCACCAAAGAACAGTTCCTGACATGTTAGTACATTAACTTCTCTACTGGAGACTCCCAATACTTTTGTAATGAATACCGAGACAAAAGCTATTCCTGGTTCAAGCCAAGCTCATCTGCCTCTGTATGAGAGCCCTATGTGTTTGTGCCATCACAATGGAAACCATCTTCATCTTGTTTTCTTCCCTGTCTGCCTTTACTGTAAGTTTTTACTCATCCAATGCTTACTTCAGTTGTGTGACCTTTTCCTCCATATCTTTGTCGCTGTGGTTCTGTTTCCATCCATGCACAGCTGTCTGCCCTCCCTGGGGTGGGAGCCTGACACCCTGAAACTGGTCCTGTGGTCTCTTTTGTTCCCATTTCCAAGCACCCTTTTCTCTCAATTCTAAGCATCATTTTTTTACTAGTGTCTGGGTTGTCATCTCTCTTCCCCATTACTTCTGTTTAAAAGACTTCTCAGGGTGATTTAATCTTTCTACAGAAATCATACTTTCCACACTATTATTACCAAGCAGAGATTTGGGTTTTATATCACTGCTTCCCTCCTGCCAGGAGATATTGTTCCCCTCCTGAAGTCTTGCCTGTGGCTTTTGAAGCTGTGATGCTACCCTACATACAGTAGCATCATTTAGATTATAGAGCAGATGTACACTTAATAGAGGAAGAAGGACTGTTACTAGTTGTTTATAGCTGATATAGCTGATAAAGCCTGACAATCATTTCCTGAAAACATTTGGATTTTGTCATATTTTTCTGATTATAATCTTGAAACTCTTAACCTATCAATGCTATATGGATTTCTAATACATTCTGTAGGTGTTTGTATTTATAATCTCCTGTCTGGAAGTTGGTTTTCACAGTTTAACATTTTAATTTCTTTACTTTTTTCCACATGAAATGGAATATTTATACATGTAAGTTTTATTAAGAATTTATACATATAAATTTAAGCTCATTAATATTTTTAAGGGTTTTGTAGTTTAATTTGTGGTCATTGTCATGATATTCTCATTTTTTTCCACATATATATTTATGCACAGAGCTTCCTTTCACCCACAGAAAATCTCATGAGCAGGCATAATGAGTTAATTCTCAATATACAGCCAAGCTGGGAACTAACATTTTAATTTTGCAACTATATTCACAGAAATCCAGTACCAAGTATTATGATTAAAAATTTTCAATACCTTGGTATGTCAGATAATTTTTTAGCTAAATCTCCTCCCTTACCCAAAGCCTGGCAGTAGAAATCATTCCAGTTGCCTAGCTGTCTCTACAGAACTAGTTGGTTCTGCATGCTTTTGGTTTAGGTCAATATTTTGAACATTTCAGGCTTCAGTCAGGTGGCCACTTGTACTAGCATGTTAAAATGACTGTATCATAACCTGTGGAACCTCAGTGGGTTTTGGCATTAACAGGGTGCTTTTAGTGAAGATTTGAGTTGTTTTGAAGGCAATCTCATAGTTTTTTATATTTTTCTTTCTCACTTGGACATTAGAGTTGAAGTAAAGGACCAGAAGGAAAAATTTCCAGCTACCATTTTAGATTTTAACTGTAATGTCTTTAGCTAAGTCAGGAAGATCTCTTAGAGTTAAATCCCTGACAGTGAAAATTATACTCATAATGCTGGAATCAATTTCCAGCTGAAGTAATCACACAAACTGATATTGGCAAAGAACATGCTTTTGTGAGTTCATGCATTTGAGCTCAGCCTCCACACTGTCTTACTGACTTGCAGAAGTTTTCACCTACATTCACGCACACACGCACAGTTACAGACAATACCTATTGAAAAGCCATTTGTACCCTGAAAATTCAATAGTTGTAATAGGAGGATGTGTTCCTGCTCATAATAAGAGGATAAAGATTCACTGTTGGAAGACTGCTGAGATGAAGATGTCTGAAATATATACATATAGTGTAACTATTTTGTTAACAGATTAAAAATACCTAGAATTATTTCCAGTTATGCTAGTATGCTGTTCGTCATCAATTATTTCGTAAATGGAGTAGTTTATTTCAGGCAAAAAATTGTTCCCACACTCTGTTATAAGTATTCCTCCAGGTGTCCTGTACTCAAACAAATTTTTATGGCCCCATAGGAATTATGATATATTTCTGTTACTTGGCTGAATGCATAGAGCAGCTCCTTGAATCATGCTCCCTGTGTGAATTATGAATTGAGAACTTGTCTTCTGCTGTGTTTGCTGAAAAGGGCAGCCAGTCCTTTTGCTAATCATTCCTGTGAGCCAGCAGAAATCTGTAGAAAGTGATTACAGATAGAATGAAAACAATGGGATTTGATTAAAAAAAAAAAAAAGGACTGAATAATAACAGCAATAACTTGTGCTATAACCACTAACTGTTGTCATTACTGTGTTAGATGAGTTAGCCAAGTTTTTCCTTCTGCAAGATATTGTAAGTTTCGGCACAGTCATCTTCCATCCCTTTTGCCCTCTGTATAATTAGATGGTTACAGTACTTACATGAAAACTTACATCCATGCTAAGAATGTAGCATGAAAGTGTGTTAGATCATAACGCTGCAGTTACATGAAATGGAGCAAAGGACATTAGTAACCTGGAGCTGCAGAAAGGGACAATCCCCTTTGCAGGCCTCCCCTATACAAAACCTACCTTTCCAAAGCTACCTGCTCTGAAAGATTGCCTTCTACATCTTCCTATTTCCATCAGTTTTCTGGCTCTGCCTCTTACCAGACCCCTCCACAGGCTGACACAATTGGCTAATCTTTTAGAAAACTAACCCAGCTGGAGTTATCAGCAGGCTTTATTCACCAAAGCTGCTAACAGACTGTTCAGCTGGAGGAAGGTCAGTGGAAAGAGTCTACTTGGAACATTGGTGAGCAGAAAGGAAGAAAAGGGGGGAAGTGCAAAGTGATCCTTCCCCATACAAGAAGCTGTGAGCAGACAGCCATCTGCTGATGGGCAGACTTGGCTGGTACATGTGCAGCACAGCCTGCTGCACCAGGGCCATACCTCCCTCAGGGAAGAGGGCTTTACAGAGTGGCTTTGGATGGCAACAGGCAAATCAGTGTTTAAATTTTATGTCAGGCTGAGATGCAGTACCTGTGTTTTGATCTAATACTATGGCAGCCAGACTTGGATAACATGATGCCCTCTTAAGAGCTGTGCATGTTCTCCACATGAAATGTCAGGCAAAATTGCCAATTGTGTATGCTTATTCCTTCCTGGGTGAACTGAGGTTGTATATTCTCCTGCAAAATAACCCTGCAGTGAGGGCTGA